>JAHHUM010001868.1:43116-203981 GCA_036173005.1 Crenichthys baileyi | reverse complement strand
GAATTTTTCAAAAAATAGAGGCCTTTATTTTTTGATGTAGGAGACGGGAAAGGAGGGAAAAAAAGAGAGGGGGGGAGCATTCGGAAAAGGGGTTGCGGGTCGGGGCTCGAACCTGGAGGCTGCTTTGAGGACTATAGCCTCTATATGTGGTCGCGCGCTAACCCCCTACACCACCAGTGCTGCGCCCTATGACATAGTTATTTGGTGCATGCTCTGACAGTACACACATCTCCCGAACCGATACAAGTGAACCGAACAGCTTAATTCTTGTTTCTTTTCTTTCATTTTTAAGTAATAGTTAAAGTTTAATCCCTAGTAAGTCGTGATCCTCTAACCTTTGCTGCTGCAAATGTTTTCTGCATTAAGTAAAATGTAAAATTAATTATATATGAGTTACCATTTCAAGAGAGGAACTGCAAGTTTTTTTGCTATTTAGAACTTTTATATGATTCGGCACCGAAAAATTGGAGATCAGACCCGGATGATCACTTCTCATATCACTGGACTCTGTTATAGATGCACCCTGTCAGGCTAGACGTTATTGAAGAAATGTAAGAATAGAGTGTACTGACTCCAAATATGACAAACAAAGGTGCACTGGACAGATAAAAAATTTAAAGACAAATTTTGTTCATCATTTTATCATAGGCACATTTCTGCTGGTTATCATAGGATGTAAGGTTGTAAATGTTGCACTCAGATAAAATAGCATTGCTGTAACCCACAACTCAATTGTTTTAGCTAACATTTTAAATATAGATCTCATACAGTCTAGTAGACGTATTACCTACATATTTAGTCAGCCATTCGCGAGTATCTGTGTTGCGCAGAAGCTGGAAAACAGCGGCAGCAGCATTTAGCCTCTGTAAATATGGTCTAATTAAATCACAGCGTGAATAAGAACAGTGTAACAAATGTATGCAAGTGCAAATATGTCTCACCACTTGAATGCATCTCTGTGCATCCTGTAAATCTACAGGAGTAATAGCCTCCCCTCTTTAAAACGAACCCATGAAGTCTGTGAATAGGCAGTGTTGCTGTTTTCCTCCGCCTGGCTGTATTGATCCTTTCTCCTCGGGGACGACCATCTCAAATTAGAGAGGGGATCACGGCACCTTGCGAAGCAATTAATTTGCCCTTCGAGGATCTCTTTGTTCTGTTTGTTGGTGCGTGCGGGGATATGTTTAAAGTGGTTATTATCAGCTGCTTTGAAGGAATTGATTCACATGTTTTGCCAGAGCCTGCGGCATATAAACAAAGAAAAACAGAATGACGCAAAGAGATAGGCCTAAATGCATGAATTCTTAAACCAGCAGAGAAAATGCATAGAAAATTAAAAGTTTCCTGCGTAGTATGTAGTTGTTCACTCATTGCATCAAAATGTTGCTAATTATACAGTTAAGCCCAAAATCATTCATAACCCTGGCAGATTTAGATTTCAACTAATATCTTTAGTTGACCAACATATATTCCTCTGGCTGGAAAGGATATAGACGTGTGTCAAATTATGATATTACAATGTGCCATGGATTTGAGCCAAAAGAGAAACAATTATTTGACTTACTTTCATGGTATCCAAAAGGGAATGTCTGAAATCATTCACACCCACTGCAAATTGTTAGAATCTGTGGGAAAATTCAAGGTTCTACATTATTCCCAATAGTCCTTACTGCTTTAAAGCATCCTAATTATCCTGATTAATTGGGAAGAGTTGCTTTCATCATGTCAACAGGTAAAAAAACAGCAGCTCTCTGTAGTTGGTTTGCGGCAGGTTCAGGTTTCATTAAGGCACTGTAATAGATGAAGGCTAAGTGGCCATTCTAAAATGCCCTGTAGTTTGAATGTGTGCATGCATGGTTGTTTGTCTACGTGTTGCCCAGCAAAGTACCTTGCCTCTCGCCCACTGAGTGCTGCATATCGGCACGGTTGGCGAGCCTGTCCTGGAGAACCCCCTGGGCTGTTTTGTACTCCCAGTCCATCCCACTTACATACATAAATAGTCATGGAAATGTGTTCTGAACTTTTAGAGTGCATTTTTAGACCAACTGGCTTCACAATGCCATCTCACCTCCAAAAACTCTAGGATACTTAAATGTCTTTCCTCCGTATTTTCCTTCATAAGGCTTGGATTTTCTTGTAACCTTTTAACATGGATGTTCAGGAAATTTCCTGTTAACAGTTTATTTATTTGGTCAGTTTCCTGGGCATAGAAGATTTATTCTGGCATATGTGGGGCAGTATCAAGGGTCTGAATATTATAAAAGGTAACTTAAGTTGTGTAAGACACTACAGTATAAGTTTAAGACAACATTTAAGACATTTTATTTTTCATGGTATTGACTCTTTGGTTAAGAGACCAAACTGGAGTAACACAAGAAAAAGGTAATGAGACGGACTCCAGCACTCCCTGAAACTCAGGAAAGACAGTGTTACTGTCCTCTAAAGGTTGATAAATTCAGACTGTGAGAGGACATAAGAGCATTGAACTGTGCGAGCGTGAGAGTGAACTGTGAAAGCATGAAAAGTTTGTCAGAAGAGCAAAGAGTCAAAGATTCACAGAGAGATCAGCTCTAATGAGCTGTGACTTTAGCCGTGGAGAGAACAGACTGTTAATGAGTCTTTGTTTCTCTGCCACTCACTGTTTCTCTCACAGGCTCACATCTGAACGCGGCAAGGGCGATTCACTATGAGAATCATTACAAAGTCTCTGTTTTCTTTCTTTCTGTTTGTTTGTCGGGCTTTATTAGAATCATATAATAGCAACTGGACAGCTGAAGCTTCAGATACCTGAGGGTTGCTTCTCTACTGCTACAAAAAGTATCACTTAATAAGAAGCAACAGGATTACAGACATTCTTAAGCCTAAATCTGTTAAGTGAGCCAAACAAAAGACAACAGTTTCGAGCAATGAATTCATCTCTCATTTTCAGTACAAGAAACAGAAGGTTTTCTCTTAAGGTTATTTATTGGGGAAACCGGGATGGCGGAGGCTGTCAGTGAGCATTTTTCCTCACTGCTCCATTGTGGATGAAATTTTATTTCAGATGAAAATACAAGTGTGTAGATTAAGCATGGGCCAGTATGAGATTCTCATGGTATGATAACTTAATAATTAAAATAGAACAATTTCACAGGATCATGCAGCTAGAATATTATAATTATAGTTAGGGTAATAGTATCACATTGATTGTTTTGTTGTAAAGCAGAATTAGAATAAACACTTATTAACTAAATAATAAGTTAATAATCTATTATTTGTTTTTGTATCTTTTCTTATTCGGTGACCTTGCATGACTTGAAAAGCGGCTTCAAATAATATGCATTATTATTATTATTGTTATTGACAAATTTAGCGGTATTTTTAAATGTTTATTGTGTTTCTAGTGGTAAACTGGTATAACAAGCCACTCGAGACTAAAGTAGCAAAACCAAAGATTTGCATGGTGATTTACCCAGAGAGGAGGAACAAGTCAGGGCAAATGTTGTCTAAGAGCAGTAACTTGGAGACTTGACAAACTGGCACCCTATAGAGGGATTTATAAGTGCTGTTACAAGTCCAGTCTACCTGTAATTCCCCAAGGTACTATAAACTATCCTGAAAACACGTAATTGAAAACACGTAACTATCAGTCCACAGTTTGCAACAAATTTTCCAGCAACTGGACATCTTTGGCCGTACAAAGAAACATGCAGCCAAACAACCTCTCAGAGCAAATATTGATTTAATCCGATCCAATGTTCTATACAGACAGAAGACACGTTAAATGTAAAAACTGCAGTAAAGGAAAGCATTTTCTTTTCTGATAACATTTATTCTCAAATACAACGGCTGTGGTTGCCTTGGTGGTCTATGTATTTACTTCCTGCTTAAGCTATCGGTGGTGGCCGTAGCATGAACCCCGTTTCCTGCGTTTGCCTAAGGTTAAGGTGTTTCTGCCTCCTAAATCAAATACTCTGACTGTTTCATAATCCTGGGCCAAAACATGCTCTCAGTGAAGACATGTTCCTTAGTGGGTGTGGAGAAATCCTGCCTCTTCAAATGTTTACAAATATGCAGAACAGAAATGCGGCAAGCATTACTTTCATGATAGTTTTCCTCCATATCCAGGTCTGTGCTCTGTAACACCTTATTCATTTCTGTCCAATGGCAGCAATGATCGTCACACGTGTGGCTTTGTTTACAACTTATAGTTCACTTGCAAAAAGTACAATTAAACAAAAAAAATAAAGTCCACTTTTGGTCCGGACCAAACATGTGGACCAAAGGACTGTCCTGGTGTGAATACACCCTAAGAAAAAAATAAAAAGGGGTTAACTTGTTTTCAGATCGAAATCCAGGAAATATGTCATCATCCAGATATGGTAGTGCCTTTCTGTTGGGCATGTCTCTAAAGGCTCTTTTTATATATATATAAAAAAACACTGTTTGAAATAACTTATTTGCTTTGAAAACAAATGGAAAACCCGATTGTGATTTATTTATGTATCATACTTTAAAAATATATGCACTTTGAATAACTGTCTTTGTGAGCTGAAGTTCACTTTCTGAAAGAAATGACAGACTGCAAACAAAACAGCTACTAGATATAATTGTTACACTATCAGTGCAAAATATCTGCAAAGTGAAAATGCAGCTCACTTGGAGATAATAATAAAGTAAGAATTTGCAAAATAAACAGGCTACACAGTAAAAATGTTAGCTTCTTCTCACCCCTGTTCACTCAGGATTTTTAAATTGAAACAAATAAACAATGTTGTCCTTTATAGTAGAAGGATTAACATCAGGCATACAGAAAGCAGATTGCTATGAAGTCTAACAACAAACAAGGCAGTTAAACAGCAGGTCTTCTAGAAATCACATCCAAGAGCACGGGAGAAATACTAGAACAGGTAGAAACAGTTAACTAGATGTAACACACATATTCTTGCTGATATCTAAAAACAATGGAAGTAAACTTAAATTCATAAAAAGATAACCAGAAACAAGAACTTCTAAGATAAAACCCATTCAAAATGAGACACAAAACACAGCTTAAACATTTATAGTATAGACTCTATAAAACCAGGAAATATTGGAATATTAGTAATATTAGAAGTACACATAACCATACACTGCTAAGCACACTTTAGATATAACTAATATTAACACATTTAAAGTGAAACCTGTTTCTTCCCACTTTTTGCCAGCACAGTAAAAATCTGTCAAACAAGAAGCCGATGCAGTGCTGAGAACAGTAGTGAGGAACCCAATGAGATAATTATGCTTTCGTCCTGTTTCCTCCTCTGACTTTGACTCCACTGTGTTTTCTGTTGTGTGTTTTTCTTGTTTATTCTCTCCATTATCTCAGTTTTTCACAGACCCCTGTGCCAGCAGCCCTTGTCTCCATGGAAACTGCAGCCGGAGCGAAGGAGGGGAGGAGGGCGAGCCGGCCTACTCGTGCGAGTGCACAGAAGGCTACGAGGGAGAGAGGTGCGATCAGATCTTGTTAGACCTGCCGCCCGCCGCCGACTGGGGCCCCGCCACCCCCTCTGCTCCCGAGCTGGCCACACCGGTAACCTCCACAACAATGGCCACAGCTCCACACCAGCAGCCAACCACGGTCCCAGTCACCACCACACCAGCGCCTCCCACCCTGCAGCCGTGGCAGCCCAAGCCAGGGCAGAGGCTGCTGGTCGTGCAATGGGATGCTGACAGGGTGAGACCTCTACACTAAACCTCGGCTCCAGTAGGCTTACAGTGCTGTGAAAAACTATTTCCCCTTGCCGAGGGCAACAAAAACTATCCAACCAACCTGGACCTATGTGAAAAATTAATTGTACCATAAACTATAAAGTGTTTGGATAAACTGGCAATGAGTCTTTTACATTGCTGTGGAGGAATTTGGTCCCACACTTCTTTGCAGAAGTGTTGTAATTGACAGCATCTCAATCAGAATTAATTCGTCAGAGTTTGACTAGGCCAATCCAAAACCTTCTTTTTTAACCATTTAGAGGTGCACTTTTGATTATTGTCCTGCTGCATAAAGTACTGGGCTTATCTTTAGTTCACAAACTGATGGCCGGACATTGTCTGTAAGGAATTTTTGATTTAGAGCAGAATTCACAGTATCATCAATTCCCAACATGTGATGCAGTTTTTCTAAAATGCTAAGAGTTGTACACCGGATGCAACAGGATGCACACCTATCGAAGAGTTCCCCTCATAAGTCCACAAAATAATTTTCCAAAAGTCTTGAAGATCACCAAGATTTGGGCATTTGTGTAGGTATCCTTTGTGTTCTTGTTGGTCAGCAGTGGTGACCTTGGAACTCTCATGGGGGTTGCCCACTCTCTTTTTTATTGTTGAATAATGTACCAGCACCATAGCTGGTGCAAGTGAGGCCCGCGCTGCTTTAGATGTTAAAGGTTCCAACACAGTTTTGAAAAGTCTGAAAAGTATGGAATTTATATTTATAATTTATCTGGATAAATATGGAAAAAAATAGACTGCATTCTTTATTTTATAAAGTGAAAATTCAAAAAATGAAATTCTGAAATAAGCAAAGAGCTTTATACATTGATTTCTATGTAAAGGACTTCCGTTATCTTTGATTTGCCATATCATACCTGAAGTTTTAGTCCAATTAATTTATTGCCTTGTTTTTTTCAGCTAAATGCTCATTCAGAAAATGAAAACATGCATCTTTACCACATTTTTGGCCTCTAGATGCTCTTAAATCAAGGTTATAAGCTGTGTTTTAAATGACAATAACATCAACACTTTTAATTTTTGTAATTTTTACAAATATAATAAAGGTGTGATAAATCACAAACTGCTTTATAAAATCCTGTTTTTAATGCAGGATAATCAAAGTGTTATAGATTTTGACCCAGAGCTGATCTAAATTGACCCAGATGCCAAAACAGCTGTGAAATGGCCCTTTGTTTCACTGCCTAACCGGAAATCAGCCTCTGCATATTATTGTTTCAAGATTTGTTTCAAGATCACATATGTTTATATTGCTATCAGTTGCTCCAAAACAATCGAGGAATTTCAGTGTGGAAAGTATGGATTTCTGATAGAAAAATGTGTAGATGCTGCTCTGGGGTCTTTTGAGGCTTCCTGGATGAGTTGTGGATTGACTCTTGGAGTAACTTTGGTAGACCGACCACTCCTAGTTCTACACCACTGTTCCATATTTTCTCTCACTGTTTGTTTCTGAGCTGTTCTTGAATTTCTTTAGATTGAGGCATAATGTGTTGTTTTTTTTTTTTTAGATCTTTTAACCTACTTTATGTTACCAGATAGGTTCTATTTAATGATTTTCTGATTTTATAGGTCTGCAATAGTCAGATCTTGGATGTGGCTCATGAAATTAAACTCAGTTTTCCATAAACAAAGCGGTGATCACAGGTAACTCATGGTTAAACTACTGGAAAAATGTATTTTCACATACAGGCAGGTTGGTTTGGATAGTTGTTTTCACCCTGAATAAATGAATATCAAAAGTATTTTTTCAAGTCATCTTTGTCCGATTTTTACATTTATTTAATGACCTGAAACATTTAAGTTAATTTTCACAGAACTGTATATTGAAAATGTGAACTTACACTTCTGTGTCGATGGTTTATGCCTCAGGTCACTGAGGGGCTGCACTGTGTGAGCCCTGAGCTCTGTGAGCTGACATCAGGAACCCTGACTCTGTCTCTGGAGGTGCCTGAAGAGACCGCCGTGAAGTAAGATTAACATCATGAAGCTTTTAAAACTGACAGCTGCCCTTATAAATGCGAGTTGGTTTAACCTTCGCAACAAGCCAAGAAAATCCAGCCTATTCTTATTTTAAAGTTTACATCAGCTGCAGTTTACACTCCAGTCTGATAAATCTGTTGCTATGGATCCATAAACGTTTCACAAGGACTGATCGCTTTAGCTTTAAAAAATTAGCTACATTAAAGTGCATAAAAATAAAGTCTTTGGCTGGCACTATCTAATCTATAAATCTGTTAGCAACCCAAAGGTGGTTCTGACTAAGATGTACTTTGCTTACAGGATTAAAAAATAAAAGTGTGCATAATAATAAAAGGTTCAAAAGTACTAAACATAGATCATGCTGTGTATATTATTTTATTTGCATACTACCATGCAGCAACTTTAGCAGGAAACATTTTTGAGCTTGAACATCATGTCACTAATAACCTTGCATTTGAATCCCTTTGACCCAACTTTGTCATGCCAGCGCAGGTGCGCTCAATTTATTAAAGAGCGTGATTGTCCAAATACAGTATTAAAGCTGCCCAGCAAACAGGGGGTCAATGAATTATGCAGAAGGAATGGTCAAGGTGATTGCCGGATGTCCTTGATGTTCTCATTATACATGAGAGGCACGGCACAGGGCTCTGACAAAAGGCTGCTAGCTGGAAGTTAATCAGCCTCTGCTGCTTTGTTTTCTTGCTTCACTGTATAATTACACAAAATACTTGAGTAGAGCCCAAAATGTTGGCTCTGAAGGAGTCTCCTACTAACCAGCATTTAGCACTGCTCAGAGTTGCAGTGATCACTGAGATGCATCCACTTAGAAAAGCAGATAGTTATAAAACAGATCTATCGAACACAGTTTCTTAAAAGGTTCAATAAAAAGAGAGTTCATAGTAAAATGTTTGAAATCATTAAACAAATATTTTTATCAGACCAAGTTAACCAGAGTAAATACAAAATGGCAATTCCCTATGATTATTTTAATTACTACAGGAAAAAAAAACAATTCAAAGCAACCTGGCACTATCTGAAAAAGTAATTGCCCCCTAACCCTGATAACTGGATGTTGCCACCTGTGGTGCCATAAAGAGATTGTGTTTCTGGGTAATGGGCCTTTTGCATCACTGTGAACCAATTTAGACCCACTCTTATTTGCATAATAGTTTCAATTTAGCCACATTGGAGGGTCTGAACTGCCAGTTTAAGGTCATGTCCTGTCATCTCAACCGGATTTAGGTCAAGACTTGAAAACAACTCGAAAATAGTGATTTCTTTAGAGCCATTCAATGATGAGCGTACTGGTGTGCTTTGGACCATTGTTCTTCTAAATAACCCAAGTGAGCCAAAGGTCATAAACAGATAGCTGGACATTCTCCTTCAAGACTTTCTGGTAAAGAGCAGAATTCATGGTTCCATCAGTTACAGCAAGTCTTCCAAGTCATGAAGCAGCAAGGCATCCCCAGACCATCACACTACCACCACCATGTTTAATTGTCAGTATGAGGTTTTGATTCTGAAATGCTTTCTAAGTTTTACACCAGATGTAATGGGACAGTCACCTTCCAAAAAGCTCCACTTTTGTCTTGATAGTTCACCAAACATTTTCCCAAAAGTCCTGGGGATCCTGGGTTTTTTTTGTAAGGTGAGATGGGCCTTTTTCTTCTTTTTTGTCAGCAGTGGTATTCACCCTCTCATGGTCACCATTTTTGCCCATTCTATTATCTTGTTCATTAAATAATGAACAATGACCTTAACTGAGGCAAGTGAGGCCTTGCTTTAGATATTTCTCTGGGTTCTTCTTTAACTTCCTAGATGAAATGTTGATGAGTTGTCGGCAGCCACTTCTAGGAAGGTTCACCACTGTTCCTTATTTTCTCCACTTAAGGCTCTCACTGGAGTCCCAAAGCCTTAGAAATGGTTTTGGAAAATGCCATTGTTTCTCATCTGTTCTTGAATTTGTTTAGATCAAGACATGATGTGTTGCTTTTTTGAGATCTTTTTGCCTACTTCAAACTGTCAAACATGTTTTATTTAAGTAATTCACAATTCTACAGGTTAATTAGACCTGGGTAAGGCTATGAAGTGAAACCTAAAAAATGAGGTAAATCACAGTTTATACCTGATTTAATGAGGCACAAGGTTTGGATCACTCAGTTACCTTTATTTTATTGTTTTGTATTTATTCAGATCATCTTTGTCTGGGAGACAGATGGTTTAGATCAAAAACATTGAGACATCTTGTTTTGTTTCACTAACAAGTCATTAAAAATGGTTTAAACTGCTGGAAAATGTAAGTGGTTTTGAATTCTGAGATGTTTAAGACCAGCATATGCAAATACCAGACTTTCTACAGTGATTTTATTCCTTTAAAAAAATAAAGCCTTCCACCTTTCTATTGCAAAGCCATTCCTCAATAAATTATGACTCCTTTAAACCTTTAGTCGCTTGAGCCCCACATGGTGTCCTTACAGCTGAGCTCAGACTCCCAGTTAAAAGAAAAAATATTTCCGCTTCAAATGACCAAACCATAATTTTATTATTTCAGTCACATTGCCTCAGTTTTAGGCAGCTCCGTCTTCACTGCAGCACTTTTGGGCAACTATTGCATCAGTCAACATGTGGTCCTATAACTTGTCCTCTTTCTTTAATTTTGAAGTGAAGCATATGTTGTAACATATTCTGCACCATAGCTGTCAGGCTTACTTTTTAACTAAGAATAACGCTACTTCAGTATAACTAACTATCCAGGTTGTTTCATCACTTTCTGATTTAAGATTTAGAATTTCACAGATCTCCTATTTCTAATCCTCCTTTTCTGCACAGCCCTTTCAGCTGCATCCTGTTGTAGGAAAATCACAGTTGAGGTAATAATAATTACAGCCCTTATCAGTTGTAAACACTCATTAGACCAAATGCACAACATGGAGGGCTAAGAGGATAATCACACATTGTTTTAGTTGTTTTGGATAATATGGGAAAGATTATTCAGTGTAGGAGGGAGGTAAGAGAGGCTCTCAACGCCATTTAACTGTGAGCAGCTTCACTTGAGCTGTTGAGCATCTTTCTTACAACTGCAGCTGACAGATTACGTTCAGCTCCCCTATCTGTCTCTCATGAGGGCTTTCTGTGAGAAGATCCAGCTTAGTTCAGCATTGCTCTCATCTTTTCTCCCTCTTCAGCAAGCGACTGGAGTAGTTTATTATTTGGTTTGATGTGCGGGTTCTTCCTCACGCTGAAGAGTCTGTTGGCAGAAAATAACCCCCGAAAATCTGTCTTGTACTCAATATTAGGATTATTTTAGACGATTTAAGTTTTAAAGCATGTATTTCAGAACTATGTCCATTTTTAATGGGATATACTGTATATCCTGTATTATTCATCTACAAAACAAAAAAAAAACTTAGAGGTGAAAATTTAAAAAGCTGCAACAACCTGGTTGTATAAAAGTGAACACGCTTAAACTAATACTCTGTTGAAACCATGTTTTGTTTCAGATTTAGCATTCAGTCTTGTTTGATACAAACAAATCAGTTACAGGAAATCAGATGACCTGTAAACAAAGTTCAGCTATGCTAGGAGCACCTTCTTGACATCTGTTCATTTCTTTATATTATATATTTGTACATAACTGATGCATGATAAAAAAGCATGATAGGAATTGGTCTTGCCAACAACCTGACAGTAACACTGAAGGAGTTTCAGGACTTTGTGGTTAGTGCTGTTTTTGCTCTACATCTGACAACAATCCACTGTAATCTTCATATGTCTGGACAGAGGAATAGTTTTGAACGACAGAATCTTTTTCTTGCAAAGAAAACCTCCAGGTCTTATTAAAATTTCACAAAACCTTCTGGGAGAATGTGTCCTGATTCCAAACGGTAAGTTTATAACATAAAAAAACAACACTGGGCATCACCAAAAGAACACAATACTGCTGTGGGGTTATTTTTCTTAAGTTAGAACTGGGGTGGATGAAATCATGAACAGTTCTAAATACCAGTCAATTTTCACCCAAATCCTTCAGGTGCCTTTTTGAAAGCTGAAGATGAAGATAGATTTAATTTTTCAGGATCACTATGACCCCTTCCATGCATCAATAAATGAAATACTTTATGAGGGGATACCTAGTTTGAAAAGGCCTTGCCAGAGTTGAGATCAAAATCTTTTGCGAGTCAGGTTGGTAAATAGATGCGGGATGATGAAAGACTCATCCCAAGGAAAGTGCTGAAATCAAAAGGTGTTGTAACAAAGTTTTAGTTTAACACTGTGCACTTATTCAGTCAGGATCTTTCAGTTTATATTTGACAATTTTTCCACAGGGATGAACATGCTTCTGACATCCACATTGGTGTAAACTTAGACTGGTTTCCTTTCAGGTATCCTAAGAGGAGATCAGTGACAAACCCAAACTATATGGTAAAAAAGGCAAAAATCTATAAAAAAAAATTCATACAACTATTACTTAAGTAAGATTAATGAGGTTACGACATAAAAAAATAGTTAGCTGATTTGATGAATGAGTGCAGCAAGTCATGAGGTAAAAGCAATGAACGCAACCTTGCCTTTTGGGCCAAATAGTTGACAGAGTCAACAATCATTGAACTCTCCTGTATCCTGTTGTTCTTGTCCTTCATGCTTTCCTTCCTTTGTCTGTCCTCTCCCACCAGGGTGCTGGTGAATGCCAGTGGAGCGCCAGTGTTGTGGCGCGTGAGTGAAGAGGGTTTTCTCCACTCCTCTATTCTGAACGGCACCACCATATGGTTTCTCCAGGCCCCGGATGGCCTGGTGGTACCAGACAGTTTGCTGCCCCTGGGACAGAACTACTTCCTCAGTGAGTCTCTTCAAAACAAAGACCCACCTGTGGTGTGCAGTGTGAAAGGGTGGCAGAAACCATCACATCTGTTGGTTGGTGTATCCGATCATTATCAGTAAGCAGACAGCAATTTAGAATTTACTTGTTAATGGAAGATCTGTAAAATTTTTGCAGTCTACTTAAAGAATATATCTGCCTCAACAATAACAATTATAAATCCCTCATAAAGAAATGTAAAAAGCCATAAAATAAGCTCATTTTTTATTGCAATAGCAAAATCTCACATTGGAAAACAGAGAGAAATGTCTTCACAGACATGAACATGGAAGATTTGGTTTATTTTGCTGAAAATTTAACTGTAACTGGGTACTTTGATCATATGAGACTAAGACTGAGCCCTTCAGCAAAAAAACATTACAGATAGACTGAAACAAAGGATGAATATGTGGAAAAGCCCATGAAGCTCACTTGTTAAACATGGTGGAATATCTGTGAAAAGACCTGTGGTGGAATAGCTGTGTCTGTTTCGCTTTAAAAGTCTCTGGAAGTTTGTTGGAGTCAGTGAGCCGAAACATATGGCCAAATCAGTTTAACCAGATGAAAAAAACGTTCTTCCATGGCCTTTACTGTGTTAATAAATTTAAATGAACGGTACTAACGGTGTTAATTCTCCACATGTCAGTGAAGAGAAAAACAAACCTTTGCATCAATGGGTCAGAATCTTACATTTGCATAATCTTTGTGTTTATATTTTAACTGTCATTAATGCTGTAAACTGTTTTGGGATGTATAAGTTCTTGTGGAGCGGTTGCTGGTTGACCTCTTCGTCATGCTCTACGTACATGATGCTGTTTCCACATACTTCCTGTCTAAGAGCTGACCTTCACGTCTGCTACCTCTGTGGCAGCCGTCTCTTCTGCTTTGCAGAGGGAACAAAATTGTCGAGTTTAATCAGAAGGGTAACAGGAATCATGGAGGGCTGGAGAGAGGAATTCTGATAAGGAAGGGGAGCAAGAAGGGGCGACCAGGCAGAAAGGGATTACTGAGAAGGACAGGGAGACGGACGATGCAGGAGAAGAGACGAAAGGTCAAATTGTGAAACACATTTGGCTTATGTGATTTTTGCTTTTTTCAGATGCCAGGCTAATACTCACAACATAATGCGCTGCACCCATTTTTGGTGGCTTTTTGGGGTCTGACAGGGCTTTGCACACAAGGATGCATTAAAGTCTAAACCTTAGATAAAAATACTATTATTCTAGACCTGTGCTTCCGCAGTTTAAAGCCGCAATGACTCTGCAGGTCTAACTTTCATTGTCATTGGGGTTAATGATCATTATGTCAGGGGATGACAGAGGAACGTGCACAGAGCTGTCAGTGTCCCCATTGGTCAGGCAAGCTGACGCCACTGCTTCCATCAGAGGTGGACTTCCAGTTCATTGGCTCAGGTCGGATTCTGTAAAGCAGCACCTGATTTTTACAATGAAGCTATTTTTATCCAAACAGCAGTTAAGCTGTCAGCTTTGAATGAACACACAATAAAAGAGATGTTTAAAGTTTACAGATCAAGAGCGAGAGAGAGAGAGAGAGAGAGAGAGAGGCGTCACAGAAGAACATTTTAGAGATCTGTCTGTATCAGTTCATCTTTTGATGCATCTTTAAAGCAACAGTAGTACCTCTGTAACAGTGTAAAGGCAATTACATCTTTGTCATGATAGTTTATCTTTTCAATGTGCTAAAAGGACAGCTGAATGGAATAAAATATGCTTATATGGCTAGAAACCAAAAGTGTACTTTTAGATGGTTACAGTGCACTAAATAGAGGTCAGGGATACACATGGTGTTGGCAGCATCATGCTGTGGGGATGCTTTTCATAAAACATTTGTCAGATTTGTTTTTCTTTCCTTACACTGTGTCCCACTCTTCATGGGCTTTAGTTAGTGAACCACTAAAAAATAATCATCGTGTGTGTGCAATGGGGCCAATTACAATCAGTCCAACTGGCCAAATATAAGTTTTATGGATAGACAGAGAATAAATGGATGACACCTGCCAAATTTTGCATCCAAAAAGGGATTTGCAGTTCCGATATTGCATTACCTGATATTGGGGTGATAAGCAACTCTAGATCAAAGCAACTGCATGTTCTAGAAAGACCTAGTCAAAGGCCAGAGCTAAATCCATTTGAGAATCTGTGTCAAGAATTGGATTTAGGTATATATGGTCAGGCTTGGCTGTCAGGTTAAAAGTACCTTTGGGAAATAACAACCATTACGCAGGTATTCAACTGATTTTTGGGCTGCACGGTGGTGCAGTTGGTAGCACTGTTGCCTTGCAGCAAGAAGGTCCTGGGTTCGATTTCTGGCTGGGGGTCTTTCTGTATGTTCTACCCGTGCATGTGTGGGTTCTCACCAGGGCACTCCGGCTTCCAAAGACATGTCTGTTAGGTGAATTGATCTCTCTAAATTGCCCTTAGGTGTATGAATGAGTTTTCGCATGGTTGTTTGTGTGTTGCCCAACGATGGACTGGCGACCTGTCCAGGGTGTACCCCGCCTCTCGTCCGTAGACTGCTGGAGATAGGCACCAGCTTGCACCGCGACCCACTATGGAATAAGCGGTAGAAAATGACTGACTGAGTAAACAGATTTTTTATTAAGCCCACATTTCTGTATTGAAATGTTTTTATTGTTCGGATGTAATATTCTAATCTTAAATGCCATGTTTTTATTAGCTGTAAGGTGAGAATAATCTTAGTCAACAGAAATAAAGACTTGAAAACATCTATATACAATCTATATAATGTTGAATATATAGTAATATAATTATTGAGTATTACAGTATTCACAGGCAGTCTCTATCCAGTTGGACTGAGCTTGAGGTATTTTCCATGTTGTTTAACCCTTGTAGAGATACTGGCAAATGACTTTTAGCTTTTATGTATAGGTATCAGAGTAAAGGGGCCTGAATGTAAATGCAAGCCACACTTTTTAGATTTTTATTTGTATAGAAGGAAAAAAGCACCTACAAAATAAATTATTGTTTATGGCTGTAACATGACAAGATGTGAAGAAGTGAAATGGAAATGAAAGCTTTTTGTAGGCACTTTATATTGTTAAACATTTTGTTGTGTTGAGGTAAATTAAGAGGTTTACAACACACACATCAAAGTGAAGCAAATCTTTAAATTCTTTAAGCATAAAGCCTTTGTTGCCCTGTGTTGTAGGTGTGATCCGTGTTGGCGCTCCCACAGCTCCAGAGGTCACCCTGCGTCTCAACCTAACGGTGAAGGCCAGCAGCTGCGTGGAGCCTGGCAGCAGCTTCAGTGACCCTCAGTGTTCCGGGAAAGGAAAATGCATCACGCAGCCCTCTGAGGTGAGAATTCCCAGAAATCGCAATGGTTGTCAGTAAGGTCAAAGTGCTCATCCCCTGGACCAATAATTTTATTACGTCTTACAAAAAGAATCCCTCTGTTCTCTCAGCAGTCTGCTCTTCTTGCTCTTGTTGGATTCCTGAAAGGACATCGTGTTCTTACTATTCATGGTATTTTATCAAAATATACGAGAAGCGCTTGAAGTTAATGCCAGAAGCAATTGTAGAAAAACATTGTTTCTTTAGAAGGGACGCTTTGGTGTATCCAATGGTCTGACTACGAAGTAAATACTAAAATAGGTTTACTAAGCATTTAGGGAATTTGCCAAGTGTTTATCATGGATCCCACTTTGTAAACAGCCTCTATGAGCATGCCCATATTTTTATTTTGAATGGTAAAATGCAAACAAGAAGGAAGAAATTCTGCAAAGTCACCAACTCTGCTTGAATAATAATAAGTCTCGTGGGCCCCAAAAATATTTGAATATGTAGTGATAAAACAGCATGTCTGAACAAAATAGTCAATATTTTAATTCAGTGCTTTCCAACGTTTTTAAAAGAATAGTTTAACTTCATACCATACTATCATATCCACAGCTGCAAAACGAGCAAACGTAGTGCAAACGTTTTTTTTACGTGCGCTGAATTGACAAACAAAATGTTTGATTTTATTTATTTTGCTCAGTCCTGTTGCATTTTCAACTTCTGGACCATCTCAGATGTACATTTTGCTGACCTAACCAATTCCAGAAGTGCAGCTGGAAAAATTTTTGGAAATCATTTATACTCTGTGTTCAAAGGAGTGAAAGGAATGAATACTTTTGCAGAGACTGTAAAAGTATTCATTCTCCCTAAACTTCACATTTTGTCACATTCCTGTGCCAATCCAGTACAACCAGTTTCAGAAGTCACCTAACATGTAAATGGATGCCAGAGTCCAGTCTGTGTACTGTAATCTGAAAATAAATCCAGCAGCTCTGTGAAGGCCTCAGACGTTTGATAGAGAACAATAGTGAACAAACAGCATCATGAAGAGCAAGGAACACAGCAGACAGGTCGTAGATAAAGTTGTGGAGAAGTTTAAAGCAGGATTAGGCTATGAAACAAAATGCTTGAGCTTTGATTCCATTAGCTTTACCACAGTGATGTTATGATGGAAGACTGACAAAAGGACACCCATTGTAGAAAAACACTGCACAGACACATTCATGTGTTAAAAAAACCTAGGCCAGGGGTCTCCAACTCCAGTCCTTGAGAGCCACTGTCTTTCAAATGTTAGACAAATCCCTGCTTCAACACACCTGAATAAAATGAATGGCTTCCTACCAGGTTTCTGCTGAGGAGGTAATTCAGTCATTTGATTCAGATGTCTGAGCTGGGACACTGGTTCTCGAGGAGTGGAGTTGGAGACCCCTGGACAAGTCAAAGTCCAGATTTAAATCCAATTCAGAAACTATGACAAATTTTGAAAGTTTCTGCTCAAAGATGCTTTCTATCCGATCTGACTGAGATTGAGCTATTTTGAAATAGCCTCTGAATGTGCAGAGCTGGTGGAGACATACTCGAAAATACTTCAAGCTATAGTTGCAGGGTATACTGGTTCGACAAAGTGTTGACTTAGGCCTGCTAAAAACATATGCATGCCAACACTTTCAGATTATTTCTAAAAAGAAATTAAAAAATTCATGCCCTTTTCTTTTCACCTAACAGTTAAGAGCTACTTTGTGTTGGTCAGCCACATAAAATACCAATAAAATGCAGTGAAGGTTGTGGTTGGAATGAGACACACTTTGTGTGAAAGTGTGAAAATTAAAATGTGGTTGGGTGAAAGTATACTGACAAGTTTATCTCCTTAAAAGAAGCAAAAATGCTCTTGAAGCTTACATTGCTCTCAGACTCTTTTTATATCTGGTTTTTCACTGTAACACCCATCTCAGTTGAGAACGTCAGACGGTGTCCCTGCTGATTGAAGTGTTTTGTCACTGAATCATTTTGCAGTTTTCAAACTCATGGATTCAGTTTGCCATGTTCCTCTCTTCTTCCCTGTCAGTGTGGCACTTTAATTTTTAAAATTTCCGTGTGATTGCTACCCGCAGAGCACTTTCTTCTGTGAGTGCGAAGACGGCTACACAGGAATTTTTTGTGAGGAGCTTGACGCCTGCCACCACCGGCCTTGCCGGAACAACGGCACTTGCTCTGACGTCAGACAAGGTGGCGAGGGACAAAACTTCACGTGTACCTGCCAGCCAGGTATGTTTGGACACACTGATGCATTTCACGTGTTCAGTACGTTTATTTTCAGGTGTTTCTTTCCAAGTGTGACTCTGGGGTTTCTGCTGATGCTAACATTCCTCAGACAAAGTTTTATAATATTCTTCAACACAACACGAGGTAAAATAAATTTCTCTTTATGTGTTACATAAAACAACAAGCACAGGGTACTGGGCTGAATTACATTGTGGAAATAAAAACAAAGTACACATTATTTCCATTATAAACAAGCCGTTTTTATAAACCTTATTACATTAAAGTTGAAACCATGACAAAGTCTTTTTCTACGAGCTGTATAAATAAATGATTTAATATTTAGGAAGGTTAAATTGCTAAATTGCTAGTTTTTGTATTCCAGTGTAAATTGTGAATTAAAATGTTCTAATTCTACCTTTAACACATTTAAAACTTCTTGTTATATTTAATGTTTTTTTTTTATTTTGCATTTTTAATTAAAACATACATTTTCCAGCAGCCAGACCAAGATAAAGAAAAACAAACAATTAAGTACTGTTCAGGTTAAGGTACATAACAATGATAAGGTTGGGACTGTGGATAAACAACACCGTGAACAAACAGTTGCATGAACTGAAGTCAAAGCAGATTTAATCATGTCTTTATAATGAGGCTCAATGCTGCAATTAGACAAAAAAGGACCCCATCTTTTCCCTGTCCAAGGAGCTACAGTCTTTCCATGTGAGTAAACCGGCAGCATCACAGTGAGCCAGAGTAGAAAACTAGGTTGGGTAGAAGCGAAACTTTTAAATTTCTATTTGTGTTTTCATCTGCAAATGATAAGTCTCATGAAGTAAACTAGAATTCATTGTTTTACCTGCTACGGTGGTAAATGGTGTGATACATGCATGTCTTGCAGTAACGCAATGCCCCCCCTGACTGTTTTTTTTAGCAATTATACTCATACCCCAGTTTAGGGTTACTAAAGGAATAATTCAAACCTTTTTAATTGTAATTTATATGATTTACTAGAATGAGTGCAGATTAATTTGAAACTCTGTGGTTACTACAGCATTGTTATCAGCCATTTTTAGTATGAAACTGTGAATATTGTGTTTGTAGTTTGCTTCCAGACAGAAACAGATATTCTGAGGATCTTACATATTGGTTACTGAATGCAAAAATGAGCTGCAGACATTTGTGGAAAAATAGAAAATGTCTCCTTTTATTATCTTTTAAGCCACTTGTGATTCATTGTACTTAGTTTTACACATATAACAGTTATCTACCCCACGTCTAAAGAAAAAATAACTTCCACACTAAGGGCTCAAGATGTACTGATCAGCATTTTGTGACTGAAGTCACATCAGTTGTTTTTGTAAAGCTTTGACCTGCCAAGACTAGTTTAAGAGGATTAATATTTCTTTTTAAGACCTTACCTGTCTTTAGCTAATATTTTTTGTGATTAGCATTATTAGCATTGCTAACTGAACTGAACTATTTATGTCTATTCATAAAGAAAGAAACTTTGACTCTTCCAGCATTTTCAAATGCAGCAGTTTCCCTAACAGACAGACCCGGAAAGCTCAAAAGACTGAACAGAGCCACATTGTTTTAACATGTTCAGGCTTCTTGTAACCTGCTGAAGTCGTCTCTGGGCCCACCTTGAATAATTCAAGGAAACATCCCCCAAATGCTTGAAAGCTGATTTCCAATATGGCTCCTTTTTGATGCCACCTAAATCTGGTATGAAATGACCAGAATTACAAAGTACAAAATGGCAAAAGAGCATAATGATTAACAGCCTGTGAAGTTTAGTAAAGTGGGGGCTGGTCACGTTAGTCACAAACAGCTTTCTCTTATTATAACTTTTGAGCTTCCTCTGACTTCATTTTAGACTCCTCAGTGATTCTGAAAATGGGTTTTTAGTCTTCTTCCCACAGTAATACTTTTTACACTAAGGGGTGTTAACAAAACCAGTTATTGCTTAGTTATGGTCTCTTTTTCAATCAAGAAAAAAACATTGATTTTCAAGTTTATAACCAGCTTGTCAACTGTCAGGTCAAGCAACAAAATCTGCTTATTCTGTTTACTATCACATTTTTTGGTGTATCTCTACTTTAGGGAAAGCATGATGAACTCAGGTAAGCTTCCTAAACAAGCAAACCATAAATTGGATTTTCTTTTGTGCCAAATGGTCAAGTCACTCCAGAAGAACATCGGACGATATCGGTTACCTTTTGAACAACCTGTGCATCCCTACCAATAAAGAAAATAGGCCCATGTCAGTTCTCTTCTTTTTGCTTGAAAACACTAACTGGTCTAATGAGTCACCATCTGTTAACCAGGTTATGAAGGCAAGCGCTGCCAGATGCTGGTAGACCACTGCCTCTCCCAGCCTTGTGAGAATGGAGCCACCTGCTTCAGCAGCTTGGCCGGACCCAGGTGCTACTGTCCCGAAGGTAACGAGCCAATTATTCAGCAACTGATGTTCGGTGTGGGTCTGCTGTGCCTGGACGTAAACCTTTTTAAAAGCTTATGTTTGTGTGTCTTTGTGTAGAAGAGGAAGCAAAGACTTTTAGATTAGCTTGAGCATCCTAGAATAGCATCTGTATTTTTTGCCGTATTGAGTGTTTGCTGAATGTTTGAGAGTATCTATGCTACTCTGATGCCTAATTTAAATCTTCCTCCTCCTTCCTAATTAGTCTTCATAGGCTAAGTGACCTGCATCAGCCACTCTGGGGAAATCTGTGACCGCAAAACTTTTATTTTTCCAACTATAGAGCACATGGGTTTGCTGTTAGTTTAAGCCATTAAAAGCATGTGACTGTAAGCAAAATGTAGCAGATAACAATACTAGTGGGCACAGAAATAAGCAACAGCAGGAGTGGAAAACTACCAGTCACTTGAAACACACAACAGTCAGTTCAGTTCAGTTCAGTGCCGGCTTAACTGGAACACCTGGACATATTATTCGACTAAAGCGGCCACAAACCAATGTCCCCGATGAGCAAAGGAAGTTATGATCCACTGTTTGGGAATTTATTTAAATGGGATGAGAGAAAACAGCTGTAAACACAACTAGTCTCTGCAAGTTATGGATTATATGAAGTGCGAGCTTTAGAACTTTACCTGGAAAATTTGTTAATTTTGTTTTTGTAGAAAATTTGATCTTGTTAGATGGGAGACTAGTAAGAATAGTAGAACAATCCAAGAGAATTATATAGTTTTGTCCTCTACAGGTGAATAAAGATATGCACATTCAAACCAGAAAATGAATGTTGAAATGTTTTCCGCTGGTGCCAAGCTGAGTGCTCGCCACCCATGCCTGTGAATCACCTCCAAATGATGCTTCAGTGTTCTGCGCATACACACAAATGAGCAATAAAGTCATGACAACTCCATTATAGCTGTCATCAGAGATGCATCAGCTCTGTGAACACTTTGCCAGCAATACCAGCAGGAGACAGATTTTTATCTCCTGCGGTTTAGTTCCCCCGCAACCATTGAATTTTTAGTCTTTTTTTTAATTTTCTGGAAGTGTTTTCTTTTTTTCACCATAAACAAACAAGATGTTTTTATAACTCCAGTAAAAACTGAGAAGACACCAAACAAAATTACTACTGTCATTGCCAGTTAAAAGTTTTGCTCACCTCTTCAGAAAGCATGTTTATTTTTCACAACCTCTGATGAAAAAGCATGATTGAGCTCTGATTTTATAATGTTTTGCCCCATTTTTTTCCACAAAGGTTGAATAATTTTGCTACTAATACAGTCCAGTATTCACACCCCTTGAACTAAAAACAGAAAGGTACAATCACAGACTTCAATGTAACACAATGTAACACAAAGTACATCCTAATTTAGAAGTGGAAGGAAAATGATAAAATGTTTTTACAATTACAACAATTTTTAACTCCTACCAATGATTCTGAATTGAATTAGGGTCTGGACTTTGACTGGGCCATTCTAACAAATGATTATTCTTTGATCTAAATTATTTCATTGTAATTCTGGATGGATGTTTGATGACCCTACTGGCAGGTAAACATTGACCTAAGCCTCTTTTGCATTCTCTAACAGATCTTCTTACAGAATTGCTCTGTTAGAGGCTGAGAAAAAAACTCCCCACATCATGATGCTGCCGCCGCCATGTTTATAACACCCTACAAATGTGCAGTGTTAGCCACAGACATTGGTCTCATTTGACTGGAGCACTGTCTTCCACGTGTTTGTCCCTGCATGGCTTGTGTCAAAGTTTTAAACAGTACCTCTTACAGCTTTCTTTGAACCAAGGAGTTGCCACTCTTCCATAAAGGCCAGATTTGTGGAGACACAAACAATAGTTATCGTGTAAGAGATGGATTGCCCCACCTGAGTTGTAGATCTCTATTGCTCTTTTAGAGTTACAATGAGCCTCTTGGTTGTTTTTCTGATTTATTTTCTTCTTGCTTAGCCTGTCAGTTTAAACTCTTCCACAAGTTGAATGCCCTCAAGCTTTGCTTTGTGAAATTTCTCACCCTGGAATCAGATAAGTATAAAGAGACAATATTTATGGCCAGGTCTTACCTTCGTTGACAATCACCTTTTAATTAATGAAGAGATACACTTGCTCAGTACAAGAAAAAGTAGCGGATACTATGTTCTATTCTTCATCAATAACAGGAGCCTGTCCAAACAACAATATCCATAACAGAGACTTATCACTGTAGGTATTAAGTCATTCATGTGAAGCAGTAGTTCCCATACTTGGCATCAGGGTCATGAAGCACTAACCTGGGGATCTACATAAGTTAAATTAAGCTCAAAAGTTATTGCAAAAATGCATGTTTCCTTAATTTATTACAGGATATAAACCAGTAGTCATAAATAGATAGTATAGAGGAAGTTCAGGCTGCTTTTTATCCATATGCTTTAACTGACTTACTAGCTTTGTTTGCATACTTCAACAAACAGTAGATTGGGTCACAAGTCTTTACAAGTGACTTTTAAAGTTACAGATGATCAATTTAAGAATAAAGTGAAAAATGTAACTTCAACATTAGACACAAATTGGCTTCCAGCTTTAAGAACCATGGACAGCACAATACTGCCATGCAGTATGTCTGTAATGTTAATGGTGTGGGCCATGTTATCTTAACAAAGCAAACTTAGACAGACAATGTGGGACAGTTTGGACCTAAGCATGGTGCAGTGCAATGTCTTTCCTCTTTCCTCTGTAGTTTACTTAGTAATTTAATGATCCAAACATTTTTTATTGTAATTTATATGATTTACTGGAATGAGTGCAGATTAATTTGAAACTCTGTGGTTACTACAGCATTCTTATCAGCCATTTTTAGCACGAAACTGTGAATATTGTGTTTGTAGTTTGCCTCCAGTCAGAAACAGATATTCTGAGGAGCGAGCTGCATGGCTGAATTTAAAATATAACTTTGTGGTAGGTTTTAGAGCCAAAAGCAAGAATAAATAGGCTTCCGTCTGTTAACTGGGGGTCTGTGTGTGTGTGTGTGGGCACGCGTGTTGAGCTGAAAAGAAAGAAAAAGCTATTTTTCGTCTTTGCCAAATTAGCTGAAGTTCAGTGACAAAGCAGAGGTGCTAAAAGCAAACCAAGGGAACACATCCTGATGGAAAAAAACACCAATTCATTAATTTAGTAGCACATGAACAAGCACAAAGAGAGAATTTCAACAAAAATGTTGCTATTGACTTTGAGTGAAAAGAAAGGAGCCTCTGCACATGGCTCCTGTCCTGCTGCTAAATGATAAACATTCTCTACACAAAATGAAATATGGTGCAGCGGATCAATGGGTGCTCATGAGAGAACTCTTCATTAGTTCAATGGAGCATGCTCTCTGCAGTCAACACAGGGGATTTACTGCTGCGTTCCTGTAAATCAGAGGAACCCCATACACAATACATCACACTATATGTGCACTATTCTTTCTGCACTACAATGGCGGCTCCTGAAACGGAGGTGAAAACAGATAAGGAGAAGACGTGAGGAGGAGAGGTTATTTTTAGAAGCAGAGAAGAGGTGCCTCGGATGGTAATGAGAAGAGGTGTGCAGATTTTATCTAACTGAGAGAAGGCGTCTTTACAGAGGAGACCCTCTCTAACAAACAGACTCACAGCCCCCAAAACTGTTTCTATTAGGCAGCGAAGACTACAGATAAAAAAAAAAAAAATCATTGCTGATTTGGTGTAGAAAATTCCAAATAAATTAAAGGATTTGTTTGGAGATTATTTTCAAACAGTAGCAGAAATAATACAAGACAAAAGCTAATTTGTAAATGGTCTGAACTTTTCCAGTCATACAGACCGCTCAAAGCGCTTTACACTAGAGTCACATTCACCCAATCGCACTCACTAACCCTCACACATTCATCCACCGATACGCAGATCGGTAGGCAACTTGAGGTTAAGTGCCTAGCCCAGGGGCACATCGACATATGGCAGGAGAAAGCTGGAATCGAACCCACAACCTTCTGATTGCAAGACGACTACTAAAGACGACTACTAAAATGAAATGTGACAAATGTGACATGAAATGTGACAAAATGGCTAAAATCAAATAGAAAATAATACAAAGTGGACAAAGATGGGACATTAGTTCAAGTTGTATAAAACTTTCTCTTTTTTTATATCATAGTTCCTTGTGTTGTATCAGAACTTAGCTGCACACACAGTGCGTTGATGTCCAGAGATGTTTTAGAAGCTAAAAACATTTAAGTTACTTAGTTTGAATGGAAAAACAAATGAGCGCAGTTTAATGCCATAAAATATGATCATGCACAGCCTAAGGGAAAAAACAACTGCACTCCGTTATGTCTGCCCCGCTGAAAATACTGCACTGTGAAAATGTTTCACCCCAAATAGTTTTATGTTGCTTCAAAGGGCCACTTTTTTATCTTTCAGTCTACTACTTAACCAGTTTTTGAGACCTAAGTTAATTAACTTTTGTAACTTTGACCTGAATCATTTGAGTGGAAAATGGCTAAAAATCTCATGGGGATAAACAATACTGAATCAACATGTAACAGAAAACTTGGTATGATAACACTTAGCAGCCAATGTCTAAAAGGCAGCATGGACACATATTAGCATCACTCCTGCTAGTTCCATTTTGCCTGGACTTCATCCGTCTTTCAGCTGTACTCAAGGAACCACATTTGTCTTTCTTTCACCCATCTAATATCTCCTAGGCTACCAAGGTGCTACATGTGAGCAGAAGGTGGACCCATGTGCCTCCAGCCCCTGTCATAACAACGGCACATGCTACGCCCAGGGCCCTGGACCGCTGGGGTTTGGCTGTAGCTGCACAGCAGGCTTCACCGGCCCCACATGTGCCCAGCTGGTGGACTTCTGTGCCCTGAACCCCTGCGCCCATGGTGTCTGCCGCAGTGTGGGCAACAGCTACAGGTGTCTGTGTGTTCCAGGTAAGCTGCAGAGATGAACATCCTAGAGATGATTGGTTTCAGGGTCCCGATGTCCGTTGGTGCTATAGGTATTATTGCGCTGAAAGGATCGTCAGCCGAAGTCAGAGGTGACACAGTTTGTTTTTATTAATAAAGATCCTCACCAATAAAACGTAGTAGACGTGACTTTGCAAATTTAATTTCATCCATTAACCCCTTACACCTCAAAGTGTGCGCTGTTTGTGATGCTGATGCATCATAAAACCTTTGTTGTTTTTGTTTATTGTTGTTGCATTAAAAAGATTTATGTCACAATCACAACAGTTTTGGCCAAATAATCCGAGATCCCTCATCTCTGAAATATGAGACGTTTTTAAACAACTAAATGTCAGTTTTATACTTAAGCTTTAGCGTGAACAACAATCAGTGATACCATGGGAATGCAAATGAATATGTGGTCTCATGTAACAGCAGTGTTTGGAGGCACATTATGGGTCAATTTCAAGCTACTAAAGCATATTTCAGAAAGTAAAAACTTTCATTCAAAAGGTTAAATCGGTTTTTGCATAATCCAACAATCAAAAAGAGCTTGGAATAAAGTGAAATAGAAATAGAAATCAAAGCAATCAGAACAGCAGGGGTTTTAACACAAAGTTTGAACCTGGTTTCAAGAAACTGGGTTGTTTTTAAAAGTGAGAGGCTATATGAATAATTTTAATTAGGTGTGCTCTGAAAAACTTAAAATAAACAGTACTGAATGTTATTCTTATTAATATTCAAAAACAGAATAGGCATTATAAAGCTATCATGTGATAATGCAAAAGCCTTAAAACCCATAGTTTACCTCCAGGCAGCCAGACTGTTTTAATCCACATAAATCATTATTCTAATCTTAGTCAAAATCGTTCCAAAACTCTGCCTTAAGGATTGGGTCTTTTCACCTTAATGAACAATCTTTACAAATTTAAAAGTATATCTTTCTTAGAATAGGGTTTATTTAGCATCACTAAAATCATTACTCTTCAGTCCAACCCTTTAATTTAAAATTAATCAAACCAATATCTCCTACAAATAAGTAAAACAAACAAGAGAAAAAAATGGAAAAAAGCAAATCTATCGCTAGTTCTACTGTACTGCAGCAGGGAAAAAGGCAGATATTTCTGAAAAAGAAATGAGTGATCTGACCAAATCTTTTCTAAGCCGATTACTCTAACTTTTATCAAAACGTTACCAGCCTTTCATTCTGAGTTTCTGAACTACCTTTCCTCTGTCAGCCTCTAACACTAGAAACACCTCTATAAAACAGAAAAAAAGATGACCCACTTTGTGGTCCAGAATCACTCACAGAACCGCCTTAGTCTTCGGTTCTCTTCGGTTCCCAGAGTCCTGTTTTTCAGCTCAGCTAACAGGTCAATGTCAGCTAAGTCATTCCTACTTTGGATTCATAAATTAAACAAAGAAGTGTAAAACAAACCTCAACATTAGACAAACATACAGGGTACCATGCAAACAAACAGGGTGATCAGGCCTGGTTTAAATCACAGTCGGGAAAAGCCACTGGTTACTGGTTCTAGTTCTTTTTGTGTCTCCCGACCCCACCTGGGTTTCACTCACATTCAAGATTTCAAACATAAATTCATTCTATTGAATAAAAAGATCAGTTTGAGGCCAGAGTTTTGCAAAGTTAATCACGATTCAAAATTAACTAATTATTAGTTTATGCTATGCATAATTGACAGAAACCAAGGAGACACAGACATTTTGATGTTATGGATTTGAAAAATAAAAGGCTCATCTGAAGTGAACTAGGGGACATTTATGATTATCTCATGACTTTTGCACAGTAATATGTAACTGAACAAATGTATTATGTATTCAGTTAAGTGCTGTTAAAAAAAACGTTGTAGAAATATTATTTTTTTGCTTTTTTGTCACACATAAATATTTCACCACATCAAACAAATTTAATATCAGACAAACCTATATACAAAATACCTTTTCCAGATAATAATTTCATATATTAAGGGAAAAAATGTTAATCTTTAAGTCTTTAAGTAATTCAGAGCTGGATGTGCTGGTGTGCTTTGGATCATTTCCTGCTTCGTATTATAAGTTCACTTGAGCTTAAGGTCACAAACCGATGGCTGGACGATGTCCTGTAGGACTTTCTGGTAAAGAACAGAGTTCATGGTTCCATCCATTACACCAAGTCGTTCAGTTTCTGAAGCAGGCAAGGAACCTGGGATCATTAGACTACCGCCACCATGTTTCGCTGTGAGGTTTGTGTGTTAGTGTCAGTTTTACGCCGATGTAACGGGACGTAGACGTTCCAGAAAGTTCCAGTCTTTTTCCAAAAGTCTCCAAGATCATCAAATAGGTTTTTTTGGCATATGTAGGAAGGACAATTCTGTTCTTTTTAGTGAGTAGTGGTTTGGGGCTTGAAACTCTCCCATGGATGCAGTTTTTGTACAGTTTCTTACTTATTGTCAAATCATTAACCCAGACCTTAACTGAGGAGAGTGAGGCCTGTACAGCTTCAAAGTGTTGTTTTCTATATTTCGTGTCCTCATAAATGAGTCATTGATGTGCTCCTAATCAATTTTGGTATGGTCACCCACTCCTGGGAAGGTTCACCACTGTTCCATGTTTTCTGCTTTTGTGATTAATGTCTCTCACTGTGGTTCACTGGAGTCTCACAGCCTCTGAACTGTGTTTGTAACCCTTTCTGGGCTGATGGATGTTAGTGACTTTGTGTCTAATGATTTGTTGCTTTTTGGGATCTTTTAGCCAGGTTCTATTTAAGCTATGTGTTGATTCTACAGGTCTGGCTGCAATCAGGTGTAGCTTGTGAACTTTAACTCAGTTTAAAAAAAAATGGGTTACTCACACTTAATACATGATTTAAGAATAATATATTTTCACATAGGACCAAATAGGTCAGTATTTTGTATCTTTACAAATGTAATCATCCTTTAAAAGCTGTATTTTGTATTTACTCAGGTTATCTTTGCATGATATTTACTCAGGTTATCTTTGCAAGCTATTTAACATTAAAAACAGTAAGTTTGGTTAAAAATGCAAAAGCAGAAGAAACATTTAAGAAGGTAAATGCTTTTTTAGGGCACTACAAAGATCTGTTCTCTGGGTTTAATACTTACGATTAACAAATATACCTCTAACATTTATTTAGTTAGTCCTACTTAATGAATAGAGGACTTTTAATGTAGTATTTCTACTATCTTATTTTTCTGTAACTTGGCATTAAAGCCAGTCAGTCAGTCATTTTCTACCACTTATTCCATAGCGGGTCGCGGGGAAGCTGGTGCCTATCTCCAGCAGTCTATGGGCTAGAGGGGGAGTACACCCTGGACAGGTCGCCAGTCCATCGCAGGGCGGCATTAAAGCCATTAGTAGCCATTTGCTTGTCACTGTCTCTCAGAAATCTTTAGGTTGGTCTCCATCTTCGTGCTAAATATAGCTTAAAAGATGCTGGTTGGTAGCAGTGGCTCCATCTCGGTAGAAGTAAATACTGCCTAGCTCAGAGATGAGGTATTTTTAGCTGACATGATTTGTGCCGCCGATGCCTCAGTGATCAAATAAATTAGGCGTAATGATGACTTATCATTATCCACCGTCTTGCAATTACCTTGCTGGGATGGTGAGATGGATGGTTTTCTCAGTGGCCTATAAACATAATTTGACACTTTGCCATGAGTGTTCTCAGTTTGTACAAGCTGTGAATGGAATGTATAAAGCAGTCAGAATTTCACTCTCTGACTCATATTTACACTCATCATCAATACAGATGCTTTTTTTTATTGTATCTGCAGCTAAAAAACTGTACAAACAGTGACTGAATATGATAAACCAGAGTTAAAGGTATCCCTTGACTTAGATTTGTTTTGTAATTTTTTGATAATCCACTGGTTTCCTGAAAAGGCTTAGGAGGCTGATGAATTGTTGCATTTTCTATTTACTAACCTTTTAATGATTTCCTTTAAATTCAGCACATTGGGTTTTCATATGCAGAACAAGCATCTTCTGATTTTCAAATGTTCTGATACCTCTTCCCTCTGATTTTTGTTTTGTTTTTCCATTCCTTCATTTTTCTGTTCCACTTGTCCTTTTGTCCTTTCTCTTCTTTATCTTCCCTCTGTTTACCTCACCTAATTTCCCTGTCATCTTCTTTTGTCTGGCTGCCATGGTGAGGTGCCCGCTTGCCTTTATGCGTGTGTGTCCATGTGTGTGCATATGTGGCTTTGCTGCACTAGAAGATGCTGCCGTCCAACCAAGGCCATCTTTA
The DNA here is from genome assembly GCA_036173005.1 of Crenichthys baileyi. Taxonomy (NCBI): domain Eukaryota; kingdom Metazoa; phylum Chordata; class Actinopteri; order Cyprinodontiformes; family Goodeidae; genus Crenichthys; species Crenichthys baileyi. The sequence goes on along the minus strand of JAHHUM010001868.1, from coordinate 174,116 downwards.
ATGAGACTGGTGAAATGGATGGTTTGTAATTATTGTCCCGGTCTCTCCAATGAACACACACAACGTGACATAAAATTGTTTCTGCAGCTCATGAGGACATCAGCTGGTGTGGGAGAATGCATGTGTGTCTGTGACCCTTCGTGTGTGTGTGGAGTTCTGCTAATGCTTGCCGGCTGTTTGAGAGAGAGCTGCCGGGGAGCTGATAATGTAGAGGGAGCCTTCTTCCAGTTCTTGTAATTCAGCTGACACGAGAGGCTGCTGCAACCACCAGCCTGCTTACAGGCAACAGACCGAGTCCTGGAAAGGCACTTGACATTTCACTGGCATTTTACAGAGGAGACTCAAGAGGCTCTAGCTGTGCTTCTTATTAGCTCTGTCTCTCTTCCTTCCCTCAAACACACGTTAGTTGGGGCCCAAGGAGAGTTTGCTGAACCTTCAGTCAGGCAATGGGACACAGCTGAGAAATGGGACATGGTAAAAATAGATTGTTACAGTGTTGTGCAAAAGAATTTAGAAACCTTGAACTTTTTCATTTTGTCATTTTATAACCAAGAACTTCAATGTATGTTTTGGGGATTTTATATGATAGACCAAAACAAACCTACAACTTTCACTGCAATAACAGCTGCAGGTCTTTTGGGATATGTCTATACTAGTTTTGCAGATTCACAATTGCCTTTAGATCCGAACTTTGACTTGGCCATTCTAACAAATGAATATGCTCTAATCAAAGCCTATAAATTTTAGCTCTGCGGTACATTTGGAGTAAGTGAACCTAGCCTCAAGTCTTTTGCATACTGAGGTTTTCTTAAAGGACTGCCCTGTATTTAGCTCCAGTTTTCTTCCCATCAACACCGAGCAGCACAACTGTCTCTGCTGAAAAAAAGCTTTCCAACAGCATGATGTCAACGGGTTCTTCCACATGTGCTGTGGATCTTTGCAGCTCCTCCAGAGTTAACACGGGCCTCCTGGCTGCCACGCCACACTTTTCAAGTTTGTATCTGAAAAATATAAATTTGAATAAAATGAATCTTTGTCATTCTACTTCATAATTATGCACTGCTTTGTGTTGGTCTATCTCATGAAATGCTAATAAAATATATAGTTCTTGCCTTTAAAGTGACAAAATGTAAAAATATTCATGTGGTAAAAATGCTTTTGTAACAACTTTTTATTTTTCTTTATTCCTATGCTTTACTTCTCAAACAGCTTTCATTAATGTCTTTCACACACACAAACAGAAACAATCGGGTCTACCCGCAGACAAAATGCATAGTTTGTATCACACTTATTTGATAATAAAATGAAAAAAACATGATAGACTCTTATTGCTCTGGGGTTCTGTTTTTAGTTGTTGCAGGCTCATAGTGCCTCAACACACAGCTGCCATCCTATGGATAATACAGTGCACTGCAAATAAAACTGTGATACATGTCCCGTTGGCTCAATCCTGTTCAAACAGTGCAGCAGAATAATTTGCTTCCTCACTGTTCATAAAGTCATCAATGATGTCAAGGCAGTCAGAAAAAAGAATAATTGTCTTCCGGCAAAAGAACCATGAAGGAGAAATGCTGTTAATGTGATGCCATGAGCTGTTTCCTCCTGCAGATGCTATAACAGTTTTGGGAAGCTGCTGGTGCAAATTGTAAATGATAGAAGACATGCTGCTTTTACACTTTTGAGTTGCTAACAAGGCTCATTTACAAATATCTTCAATGAATTAAAAAAATTGAATTTGCACTTCATATCTTCGCACACCTTTCCACTCCTTTCCTCCCCTTCCTCTGGAGAACAACATCAACATGGCAGGATTACACGTTTTTCAAGTCAACAATACTGGATGTCTTTTTCAGGCTACCATGGGTTGTACTGTGAGGAGGAGTACAATGAGTGTCTGTCTGCACCCTGCCAAAACTATGCCACCTGTAGGGATCTCATTAATGCCTACGAGTGTGTTTGCACTCCACAGTTTGAAGGTATGTACACCCATACCTCATCTTCTACATGTAGAGCATAATGAATTGTTGCAAGTTTCCTTTTCGTGTATATTTGCAGGCAGGCACTGTGAGATCTACAAGGATCCCTGTGTGGACATACGCTGCCAGAATGGAGGTCGCTGTGAAAGCAGTGGACTTAACACTTCTTGTGCATGTCCACCCGGATCTGTAGGTGAGCACCGATGTCCTGGAGGCATTACAGAATAGCTTTATGAGGGCTATGTTGAGAGGTCTGATGAGGCAGAAGGATACAGAATGTACTGAATGAAATGCAGAAAAAACCACAGAGGAAAGAAAGGACACAAAGAGATATAAAACAACCAAAATGGTGCCAAAAGACAGAAAATTAAACAAATCGAATAGCTACAAAAAATGTAATTCACATCTAAAAACATCAAGATCTAACTGGAAACAAAATTATGGAATAAAAATCAAAAAACCTTAAAGGGACAGAAATACAAAACAATTAAACTAGATTGCACAATGAATTCAAAGAGATCTAAGGCATTCCAAATTAGGCAAATGAAAAGAAGAAGAGTTAATAAACCACAAATTACTACTAATTGGATTTTAAAATGCTGGTAGGAAGAGGCATTTGTTTTTCACGATGCCAGAGGTGTTTATCTGGAGAACATCAGAGATCTGAACTCTGAGTAACTTGATCCACTTCCTGTAATAATAATGAAGCCAATGATGAAAATGATATACAAAATTGACATAGCACAAACATTGTTGTTTTGGGTGTCTTGGTGTCTAGAGAATCAGGGGAGAGGCTTTCTTCAAGCGTGATAATTCTGCAAATCACCAAACTAGCTGCACACATCACTTAGTTGAACAATCCTAGATGGCATAAGATACTTGACTCAAATTCTAAGTAGAACAATAAATCCTTTCAACACTGAGACGAGACTAGCCAAGAAGTCTGAACATCATTGAATACTGGTAGGTGGGGCATCAAACATCCCTGCACATGGTGTAAAAAAGTGTTGCATTAATATCAACTGTTTGATTCCTGGCTTTGTTGTTCTACTCACTTCTGACTGTAACCTTATCTGTCTGCTCAGGGGAGGAGTGTGAGGTCGACATCAATGAGTGCGAGAGCAACCCTTGTCACCATGGTGGCACCTGCATCGACCAATCAAACGGATACACCTGCCACTGCCCACTTGGATGGGTCGGCCCCAGTTGTGAAATCCGTATGTCACCCTGTCAGAAAAAGTCTTTTGGGCTATCAATCAAAACAGCATGCAGAGCCTTTAATATCTTTCTCTGTGTTTTTCAGACCTGCAGTGGAAACCGGCACACACCGAGGACACTCTGACCAACATGCCCCGCCACTCACTCTACATCATCATTGGAGCTCTGTGTGTAGCATTTGTCCTCATGCTCATCATCCTTATTGTGGGCATCTGCCGCATCAGCCGCATCGAGTACCAGGGATCATCACGCCACGCCTACCAGGAGTTCTACAACTGTCGCAGCATCGACAGCGAGTTCAGCAACGCTATCGCCTCCATCCGCCATGCCAGGTATGTGGAAGCTACTGTATGATGGGATTTACAGATGGGACATTTAAAAGTGTTGAATCAAATCCCCTTTTAGATTTCATGCTGTTTCTGAGGGGCCTTTTTGATATCGATCTATCTAACTGGTTTTGATCAATTATCCTTTTTTTAGGCCTTTTATTTCAGCACCTAATTTTAGAAGAATGTTTTTTTTATGAATCCTCACCTCTAACCCATGAATAATTTCAGTAGGAAACTCAGATGATGAACCAGTGCTGTCTCCACCTAACCGAGAAGAACCAGCTTTAAATTATATCTTCATTACGAGCATTCTGCCTCAAAGACACAATTTGTTCCCCTTTCTTTAAATTAATCTATAATAAACAAAAGTTTGACAGATGAAAATCAGTATTCTAGCTCCAAAACGGTTATAAGCAAACTTGTCATACAGAAGAGGATGATGATGCGTTCCTTGGATCCTGTTTTTGTTTATTTATTAATGAAAGAGGAGCAGATGCAGCTAAATCCAGAGGAATCTAAATGTTAAAAAACAAGGTCCTTCCAAAAGGTCATTCACAATTTATTAGCCAGCAGGTGAACTATTCCAGTACGGTAAGAATAAAGAGACCAGCCAGATAATCAGCCCTTACTTTCATTTCTTCTAACAGAACAGGCAATCTGCATAAAACATGACAAGAATTAACAGAATAAATCATTTAAAATAACAGGGGACTCAAAAACCTGAACCTTTTTGCAACCTCATGACTGTTGCAAAAGGTGTTGATCACTAAATATAACACTTTCATGTCCACAGCAATGTAAAATAAGGCATCTGGATGTGCATACTGCTTCTACAGTCATTGTGAAATTATAGAATAGAATAGAATAGAACAGAAGATGTACCAGTAGCAAACACAGGAAAAATTAATGAAAAGATGTCAACTGTACAAAAAATCAAATTTCCCTTTACTAAACATTTTACAGTCAACTGTTAGTGGTCAAACCAAAGTAAAAGCAATTTGGAACAACAACAACCCAGCCATGGAGTTGTAGGCCAAGTACAATCACAGATCAGCGTCAGTGTCTGCAAGTGCATCAGTTTAGTCTTAAGAACAATGTGTAGAAGACTTCAAGCAATGGGGTTTTTATGGACGCATCCTGCTGCTGCATCCAAACATTACATCATCAGGTGCAATGCAACGGTTACATGTAAAGCAGACCGCCACTGAACTCCAAAGCAGTGAAGAAGTTTTTTTTCTGGAGTGACAACTTTGTTTCTCTCTCTGTTACTCCCACCGAGGAGTCTGGGTCAGCCATTAACAGGTATAATGTTTGACAGAGGGAGGATTATGATGTGGGGTTGATCATGGCCCAGTAGTTGTGGTGAAAGGAAATCCTAATGCTGCAGCATAAACAATACATTCTGGACAATTTCCTGCACCTGCCACTGTTGGAAAAGCTAGGGAATGTCCCCTTTCTGTTCCAACATGACTGCACCCCAGTGCACAAAGCAATGTGCATTAGGACATGGATGAGCAAGTTTGGTGTGAAGAAACTTCACTGGCCTGCACATAGCCTTGACCTCAACAGATCCCCTTTGCTTCCCAAAGATTTAGAGCAGTGACTTCGAGCCTGGTCTTCTCGTCCAACATTAGTGTCTGACCTCATAAATGCTCTTGCAAATTGGTCAAATATTCCCCTAAATACATTCCTAAACGTGGACACCCCTCCCAGGTTGCTTTGTGTGTGTGTGTGTGTGTGTGTGTTTGGGATGTTACTGTGTTCAATAGTAATGGTCATCTCAAAATTTGATAAACTGGATAAATTGGATTTTGCACATGGAGATCTTTAAGTGGTTTATGTCACTGTTAACAGACAGTTAATACAATCTAAACTGCTACAGTAATTTTTATAGTGTTGAAACTGCAAAACGAAAGAAAGCAGTTAGCAGGTTTTAATTTGAAAGCCAGGGTTTTTTGGCCACTCTTTCAACCATTCTAGATATCCTACATTATGCTACAAAACCTTAATCAGGTAATCACAGAAGGGATTTTTTCAGTTGAATTTTTTTGCCATCATATCCTCTAACCATTTTATCCATTTCCAACCACTTTATGCTTTCTCGTTAGATTTGGGAAGAAGTCTCGGCCTGCCATGTATGATGCCACCCCCATCGCCTACGAGGACTACAGTCCAGATGACAAACCTTTGGTTACACTCATTAAGACAAAGGATTTGTAAAACTCTGCCATCTCACACCATAACAAGCTGTATGTAACGTGCAAACACAGATACAAACTCACTTGTCTATTAAAATGAAAGTACTTCTTAAAACAAACGTCACATCAAATCATATTTGAATGTAAAGAAATAAAAGGAACATGGTGTAGCTAAAACGAAACAAATCTGGAGTTTGATACCATATCTATTTTCTTGAGGATAAGGCTTTGTAGTAGCATACTTTGCAATACTTTTATGTTACAGATGATGAGCAGCATTTGCAGTAACCTGTGCTGGACAATAAATAGTTGATGTTAGTCTGAACCAGACATTCGATCTGTAGACGAGATCCAGCGAATAAATGCAGTAGACGCCATCGACCACAGTCCTTCAAAGTGTTTTAGAATTAGCCACACTTCACATTTTTGTTTTTGGTATCAAATCTTTAAAACACCTTCAGTAGGTTGCCTTACTTTGTGCATGATTAAATTTGATGTTCTCCTTGCAACATTTTAAAAACCCTTTGTAACTGGTTGTTGCTCTGATTTTTACACTGCCTCACACAGTAATTCACACCACTGTTAAAAATGTATTTAATGCCTTAAAATGAATTATTTTTTTATTGCAGGACCATAATACGGGCCCATTCAATAAATTTGAATATTATTGCAAAGTTCATGTATTTCAGTAAATCAGTTCACTAAGTGAAACATATTGATTTATTCTACTCAGACTGATTTTTTCAAGCCTTTATTTGTGTTGATTCTGACCCAACACATTTTTAATACAAAAATGTGGAATGAAAAGTATTTTTAAGACCTGCTTAACGGTTGGCATATTTGAAAGATACTTTAAATCTGTCAAACGAGCTTCACTGGAATGCATATTCTAATTTATTGAATATGACTGTATAACAATGAGATGTTTTGAAAAATCCAACCTTTAATTTTAGTACAATTTTTTAAATAATTGTTGGAACAAAATCTAATTTGTGTTGAAACATTGCAAATCATCCTTTTGCCGAAAGAACAGCTCTTGGCCTTCTCCTATAACATTTCATGAGGTTGAAGCACACAGGGGTGTCAAACTCCAGTCCTCGAGGGCCGTTGTCCTGCAGCTTTTAGATGTGTGCCAAGTCCAACATACCAAATTACCAGCTACTGACCTAATCATGTTATTCACATCTGACACTGTGGACTGGAGTTGGTCCATCAATAACTGGAATCCGTAGCCTGTGGCTGTAGAGTCTGGGGTCTTCTCCTATGCAATGGGCATGAGGGACTTTTTCACATATTTATTCTTTGTTTTTACACCAGAGCCATAAAGTTCAACCTTAGTCTCATCTTATTAAAGCACACTATACCAATTCAAGTCTTAGTGTTGTTTATCTCATTCCCCCATATCGGTTTGTGATGGTAACAAGAAAAAAAAGAGTTTTTTCTTTTATGCCTCTCAAAGAGGAAACCTGGGAACCACAAGATGCTACCCTTTGCTACAGTCCTCTAGCATGCTTTGGAGATTTTTCCCCTCCCTTATTTTTCTGCTCTCTGTGCCAGGTGGCACTGGGTCATCAACCAGACTTGTTGGTCACGGTTCCACTTGTTTGAAACTTTGAAAATATTGCTCTGATTAAAAATATGGCCAAGTTTAACAAAGTATTATTCATTAGACATTTTCTACTTAAAACTGTATGTTCTCCTGTCTTTCCTATTTTTAAGAGTGGCTAAGATTTTTTTGTTTCTTAACATTTGATTTTTTGTTTCCCCACTGAATAAATGTACTCAGATTAGAGGTTGGATTTTTCTAAATGTTTCAGTGTGAGATTTTGCTACTGCAATAAAATATTAATATGTTCAAGGCCTTTTAAACATATTTGATAGGTGTGGCAATAATTGTGGATGGCTCTGTAAATGCAGATGTATTATTCTCTGTCGAGACTGTGCCAAATGTTTTCTTTAGTTTTGCTGTGGTTAGTAGACGAACATGTATAAAATACTAGTCACAGAGTTTTTTCTTTTTATATTCGTCCTGTTCTATACAAGTTTCTCAGTGGTGTATGAATAGTAAAGTAAATGGGTCTACTAGAACTACCCTACAAACCTGCTCTATGTATTTCAGTGATATGTAGGATAATAGCTAGATATATTTCTCACTGCACAGAAAAATAGTTGGTTTCACTAAGTGTACCTGCTAATCCCAGTGTACAAATTCACTTCTCGTATAGACAGTGCTGAATAGCTTCTGGATGTATGTTTCTTTGTAAGATTAGGCTCTTTGGAACCACTGTGGATGAGAGTGAAGAGGAGGAGGAGGAGGAGACTGACAATGATGGTATTGTTTTCAGAACATACTGTTTCCGCTTGTGTGTTTCTGCCGGTGGAAAGTTTTCCGTTTGTGCAGCTATGTCGTTCCCCTCAAGGTCGGATAGTGTACCAATGAGCGCTGCGAATCTTACTATTTATTTTTCTCATTTCAAACACAGTTATGATGTGATTACCTAATATCTATGTATAATTATGTAAACAATAAAGTGCTCATAATCTTATCTCATTGTGTCCTGTGCAAATTGAATTTCATTGAATGTGTTAAACTAGAACCTAAAGATCAAACAGACATGCAGATTGTGAGATATTCTGGATTGTTCTTTTTTTCCCATATTTAGTTGACTTCCAGTATAATTCATCGTTGTAAAGGGTTTACAGTTTCATTTTTTGCAGAAAATAAACAGTTAGGCAGATCAATGTAATAAGAATAAATGTTACACTTGAAATTGCGAATCAGCATATTTTGGTCAGAACACAATTTTTAATCACTTCAGTGGTTTATAATATAGAACATTTGTACATACACTGCTCAAAAAAAATTGAAGGAACACTTTGAAAACACATCAGATCTCAATTGGGAAAAAGAAATCATGCTGGATATCCATACATATATAGAATGGATAATGTGTTAGGAACAAAAGGATGCCGCACCTTCGATGAAAATGAAAATATCAGCTCACAGAGGGGTTAATCTGGGAAATCTTATCAGACAAACTGATGCAACAGGCTGGTCCAATTTGCTGAAATGTCATTGCAGCAACTCAAAATGGTACTCAGTAGTTTGTATGGCGCCATATGCTTGCATGCATGCCTGACAATGTTGGGGCATACGCCTTATGAGATGAAGGATGACGCCCTGGAGTCTCATCCTGGAGGTCTCCTCCCAGATCCCAGGGCATCATTGAGCTCAATGGACAGTCTGAGTAACACCTGGTGGCGTCAGATGGACCTAAACATGATGTCCTTAGATATGTTCTATTGGATTTAGGTCAGAGGAGCGTGGAGGCCAATCAATGGTATGAACTCCTTCATCCTCCAGGAACTGCCTGCATACTCTTGCCATATGAAGCCAGACATTTTGATGAACCAGAAGGAACCCAGGACCCACTGCATCAGTAAAGGGTCCAACAGTGGGTCTGAGGATTTTCTCCCGATACCTAATGGCAGGCAGGGTGCCATCGTTTATCCTGTACAGGTCTGTGTGTCTCTCTCTAGACCAACACCGACCCACCACTAAACCGATCATGATGAACATTGTTGCAGGCAGCATAAAGCTCACCACAGCTTCCCCAGACCCTCACGTCTGTCACATGAGCTCAGAGTGAACTTGCTCTCATGCGCGAAAAGAACAGGGCTCCAGTGCTGAACCTGCCAATTCTGGCAAATGCCAGTCGAGCTCCATGGTGCCGGGCAGTGAGCACTGGGCCTAATAGAGGACATGGGTCCCTCAGAACACCCTCATGAAGTCTTTTTCTAATGGTTTAGTCAGAGACATTCACACCAGTGGCCTGCTAGAGGTGACTTTGTAGGAATCTGGCATAGTCATCCTGCTCCTCCTTGCACAAAGGAGCAGATACCGGTCCTGCTGGTGGGTTAAGGACCATGGCCCTATCCAGCTTTCCTACAGTGACTGCCTGTCTCCTGGAATCTCCTCCATGCTCTAGAAACTGTGCTGGGAGACACAGCAAAACTTTGGGCAATCGCATATGTTAATGTGCCGTCCTGGTGGAGTTGGACTGCCTCTGTAGGGTCCAGGTATCGCCTCGTGCTACCAGTAGTGACACTGACCACGGTCAAATGCAGAAATACTGAAAAGCAGTCAAAAAACATGAGGAGGGAAAAATGTCTGTAGGACTCCACCTGAAAAACCATTCCTGTTTTTAGTGTCGTCTAATTGTTGCCGCTTTAGATCAGCTGTTGTTAATTTCATTAACAACAAATCAGCTGACACTGATTAACAACCCCCTCTACTACTGAACTGACCGGATTAATATTCTAGAAGTTTAACTATTATACTCTGGTTGTTTTTTTAGCGGTGTATTTAGTTCTACCTTGAAAAGTAGAATCAGTGTTAATTGCTGAAGAGTTGTTTTTGTAAGCATAAACCCTACTCTTCAACATTTATTTTCCTACTCGAGAGTTGTAGTCACTAAACTGGAGTGTGAGCTGTGGGAAAGGCTTTTAATGGAGTGCCAGTGATGTGAACACCCTGGCTGACCTCAGGCCTTGTCCAAATGTTCCCACACGTAAACATTGCTAAATACAGACTGTGGCTGTCGTGTCTCTGAGCACGCCTAGGTATATTTTTTGTGCTACACGTACACATTCATTCTAGGAGGAACAGATGTTCCTCGCTTATGATCTGTTTTGGAGAACTGCGCTTGACCTTGGCCCTCAATGCTACAGAGGGTTAGACTGTTATAGGAGTTTTGTCACAAGATATTCGTCATCAGAAGAAATACACAGTGATACTCTATGTTATATTTGGCTTAAAAATCCTTTTAGTGACAATGTTATTATTTTATCCAGTGGGTAAGAAACTTCACTTTTAGAATTACAGTATCTACCCCTATTAAAAACAATGAGGTGAACAGGATTTAAGTGATTAAAATCTGGAAACATAAGCTTCGTTGTTTACAAAAAACTTTTAGGGATTTAGGTGAATTAAAGCCTTTAAATACTCTTATTTTACTGCTACTAAAATGATGCTTATGCAATTGTTATGTAGTCAGGTTAATTTAGCTGAATTCTTGCAGCGGATTTTCAAATGGAGGGGGGTGACTGATCAAGTCAGGCATTGAATAAACCACCCTGAGACTTTGCATGAAGAAAATCTCAAAAGTCTCAAAGCATTTTTATATTTTATGGACAAATGGCCACAGATGTTTCTTGAGAATCTGCCAGTTGAGTTAAATGAAGTCTAAAGACTGAGCAAATGGCCAAAAAATTTATATTAAAACAAGCCTAAGCATAGAAAACTAATATAAAATAATTTGTCTACATTATGGCTAACTTTGAATCACAACAGTGGGAATGTGGCTTATTTGCAAGCATGTTTATTATATTTTGTAATCCTACAGGTACCTTTACAAAACGTTATATGACATTTGTCCAGTGGAACTTTCCTGAAACAGACACAGTTCTTCCTCACCTGTTTAAAGTTAAAAAATAAAAGGATGGTCATCATGTTCAACATCTCTCAAGCACTACTGCTGAGTGAAAAAAAAACTTTTATTCTACAGAAGAGTTTATCAACATTTATTGAGGCTTTCTATATGACTAGCTTGGCTAGTTTTTCCACATATTTTTTGTTCAGTTTGTCCAAACATTATACTTCATTGTATTCTAATAGGATTTTAGGTGGTAGACCAACATTAAGTAGTGCAAGATTAGGTAGTAGAAGAAAAAGGATAGGTCATACACCCCTGTTTAGTTTCAAGGTTCACTCAAAGCCTGATTATAATTTGGATTTGATTCAATTGTAAATTATTTGGTTTAAATATGACTATGATTTGATTGCACTGGTAAAAAAAAAAAAAAAAAATTACATGGATGGACTTTGGACTAAACTGGATTCCATTAAATTGGATATGATTTATGTTTTCTGAGAAAATATTTACAGTACATTAGCCATATGTAATTGTATAAATGATCTTGAAAATGAGCGAATTTAACAGGTTTTACACCACACTGTAAGTCATCGTAAGGCACACACTGTTGGGAGCTCGATTTTCCACAGTACCTGAAGGCAGCACCAAGCCAACAAGGACAGCAGGTACCTCCACCTGCTGGCGAATGCGTTAACTACATCCAGGCGGAGCAACACATCCTTCATTACCGAGCAGACCACAGGGCGACAGAGAGGGAAGCTGTGAAAGCCACCAGATGTGAACTGGACTGCGGAAGGAGAATACCCAGAAGTATAGACGGAGAACCATCGACTCTGCTAATATGTGGCAACCTGCGTCGGAGCGGCTGCAGGTAGGAACAGGCATTTTGATGGGGCACCTCTCATCGGCAAGAGTAAATAGAGCCGTGGTAACAGCTACTCAGCCCCGCCGTGCTGTGCGTGGCTCCCGGCTGGAGCTGCATTTTCTCCGCGGCTACAGATGGTAATGGATCAAGTTTCCAGTGTAAATTCCTATCTTAAAGTCCGCGTTTAAACCAAACATCTGAGTGTTTTGTGGTTCGAACGCACGTATCCACGTTACGCAAACAGGAGTGCATCAAACTATCCTGCCTCCTGCACTGGATTTCTCTACTAATCTACAACTGGCGGTTATTTATACTGATAACGTGAAACACATTTTGAAATTATGTTTAAAACACCGTCTTTGGTGTTCCTGGGTGGTTTTATACATCTCTCTGTAGCTGAACCTTAGGCCTTCTCTTCATGTTGCCCACATCAGGATGCTTAAATTATAGTTTTACCTTTTTATTTTAGTGTCACAAAACAGGAAGCAAGCAAAAAAAAAAAAAAAAAAAAATCCACTGATGACATGTAGTTTGTTACCCAGGGGTAAATCCGTGCACCGACCCCATGGCTTCACGTCTCTGTTGCAGACGTAATGCTCTCCAGATGTCGGCCTGCGAAGTGCCTGCCAAGTGAACTTGCACAATTCCGTCTCCTGCCCAGGCGTCAGGAGGATGGACCGATTAACAGCGAGAGTTCCGCTGGTTTCCCTTCCCCTCGGATGTGGACTTACAGTAGAGGCAAATGGATCCCTGCAAACACAAATCTGCGCTTCAAGGTAAAAGGTGCAGGTTGGAAGCGCTAGGATAGGCTAATGCGTCGCCTAGCAACCGCGTTCCAGAACGTGGCTAAAAGAACTCTATCTTTTTAGAATTTGTATGGAGTCCGGTTTGTTTAACTCGCGCTCTCTCACTGTGTTTAATTGTAACCGTGTCTTCTTGTTGCTCAATATGAGCAAGTAAATCATATCATATGTTCCATATTTAGCAAGCTTTCACTGCAACAAAATATGGCCCCACCAGAAAACAATTCACTCAAGTTACTTTCTCCACATTGTGCTGCATGACATACTTATTCTAAAGATTGGATAATTTGGGTAAGATCTACACTCAGTAACCCATAATCACAAGAAAAACAATTTTTTTAGAAAGAAAATTACCTGGAATTCCTACATTTTTGCCAGTGAGTACTTTTTGATGATTGTTCTACATTTTTACAGAGAGGACTGTGGGCGTGAAAGAAAAAAGCCAACTTGCCCTGAAAATCTATGCAGTGTCCTCACAAAAACAAACAACTAACAACAAACAACTCTGATCAGTTTTTTCTTTGGCATCGTATATGAAATCATAGGTAAATGTGATGGAAAGTTTCACCTTTTTTCTTTTTTTTTTTTAATACTTAAACCCATATCTGGTCAGTTTGCATTGGCAGTAATTCTGCTATTTATTGTTATTTATGGAGGGTTGGGTGGCAACAAATACCAATTTTGAAATTCTAATTGAATGTAATTACTATTTATTGTTTAGTGATGCAATTGCTCTACTTATTGTAACTGGTGTTATACTGATTAGTTACACTATTAGAGCTGTATTATTTGTGGAGCTCTGACTGCATGCAGGAACACATCTACTAATTTCAGTTACAGGTGACAAGCTTATAGGTACATTTCGCCCCTACCTGCTAGTCTGCCTATAACAGAATTACTGGGCACTATTTAGGCCAGGACAAGGTTGACGATATCCAGTTAAAAATTAAAAACAACACGTAAACAAAAGCAAAAGCAGCCCTAAAAATTCCAGACACACAATATACCTTGGAGCTGTAATTTTACCTAATAAATCTCTGACTGTGTTCTGAATCGGTGACACACTGGAACACAAGTATGATTGAAACAAAGCAGATGGCGTGGGCATTTTAATATCAGATAAATGTAACATTAGTCATATTCATAAGCTTAAGCTTTGGAAAACTCTGTGGAACAATGAGGTATGACATGACCTTTTGTTACTTTATTCGGCTCTATTTAACCATTCGTAAGGATAATCTTTACAACTTCAGAGAGAAAACAGAGATTGGATATGGATAAGTTCATAAGGATCTATTTTAACACTACAACCTTTCTAAAGGCTCTATATTTGAGCTGCAACTAAAGTATCTTTTAAAGGCTAATTTTCCAGGCTTACTTCCTGATCAGTGAGAAAGGCCAAATAGTCCATCTAGAGAGTTCTCTCAGGACTGAAATCTAACCTTGAAGATGCCATCAGGAATCTGTAAAACAGAAACTTTACTTCACAGAGCCATGAACCATGCTGGAGTGATTGTAACTTTGTGTTCAGCATCCAAACAGTAATTGTTACTGGGAAACGTTAAAAAAGAGATAAACGTGTTGGGGAAAAATGTGATAAGCGCTCTTTGGCTCCCAGACGCTCACCCCCTGAATAAAGGCCAGCTGTGGCTGGAAGCCTTCAAAGGGCTTCCTATGTTTCTCTTGCTGTTGTCATTAATGTTGAGCTTCCATATAAAGTGTTTCAACCAGTGGATAGTTTTTGGGGAATAGAATAGCAAAAAGACTATTTATAGACGGGTTACCAGTTGAGTTCTGATCAGTAAATACCATCCCCTACACTGAGAGGTAGTCATAGAATCACAGTAGTATTCCTCAGTATGTATTTGTCTTTGTGCGTATATTACGCAATAAATATTCTCTGTCGTGCTGTCCTCTGTTGCCATAGCAACACCTGATGTCTCACTGCATTTCTGTCTCACACTCCGGTGGGTTAAAAAGAAACAAGAGGGTAAAAAGAGTTAGATTGAGATGTGGGGGTGAGGAGATGCAGGTTATGGAGGGCAGAGAATTATCGTGTCTTTGTACTGGTGCTGCATCATGCCTCCCTGTTTTTCTCTCCGTCTGTCTGCATGTGCTTCCTCCGCTGACCACATCCCTCAGTCTGTTTCGGGGGGCCTTCTTCCCCACACAGAGTCCATTTAAGTTCACCAACAAATTGCACAACTTGCACCAGCGGTCTGGAAAAGACACTCTTGTGTGCCCGTATTTTAGCTAGACGCTACATGTGCATGCAGACATGCCAGCACGCTTCCTTTTTAAACGTGCTCCTTTCCTATTTCAGCAACTCTTTCTTAGCCCATCTCAACATTTGACACCTACATGTGACAAGCAGGGCAGGGCAGATGGAAAGATGTGACCTGACGGTGCAGAAATGGCTGACTGAGGTTAAACATGGTCAAAAGCAGCTTGTGTCCGTGGCCATTTTTGTTTGCCTTTCTGTGTCTGTCTGAGGTTTCTTTGTAAGGCACAGCTATGCCGAGTGTGGTCTCGGTGAATAAAGGAATTCACAAGCAGACTGGCAAACTTCCCTCAGCTCCTTTTTCAGCCTGCACTTGTTTTCTTCTTTTTCACCAGGTGACCTTTGGCTCTTTGCGTCCAATGAGTAGGTTTAATTTCCTGATAGAGAATATTAGATGTTTTTTGGTAAATCCCTTTATCACTTTATCATTTTGTCACAGAATATCATTCTTCTCATTAAAAACACATCTGTCTCAGAATGACATTTGTCTTTTTGTTCCTGCTCCTTATTTTTTTTTTATTAATTAATTCATTTATTTATTTTTACCTTTAATGTGCACTCATCGCTAAGTTTAGTTCAATATGGGAACTATAATATTACATTTCTTTTGAATTACATATTCGTTTTAAGAATGGCAACAAAAAATCTCAAGCAAACTCACTGATTTGGTGCAGGGTAGACATTAATTTCCACAAAACAATGTTGATTTTCAGCATTAAAATATTCTGGTAAAGCTAATTAAGATGCAAGTTGAGAACTACATTGATTGTTAATTCTTGGATTATTGTACTCATACTCATACTCGTCGTCTTCCACTTTATCCGGAACCGGGTCGCGGGGGCAGCAGACTCAGTAGAGACACCCAGACTTCCCTCTCCCCAGACACCTCCTCCAGCTCCTCCGGGGGGAGCCCAAAGCGTTCCCAGGCCAGCCGAGAGACATAGTCCCTCCAGCGTGTGCTGGGCCGTCCCTTTGGCCTCCTCCCAGTGATACGTTTCTGGAACACCTCCCGAGGAAGGCGTCCAGGAGGCATCCGGTATAGATGCCCGAGCCACATCAACTGGCTGCTTTTGTTGTGGAGGAGCAGAGGCTCTACTCCGAGCCACTCCTGGATGGCTGAGCTCCTCATCCTGTTTCTAAGGGAGTGCCCAGCCATCCTGCGGAGGAAGTTCATTTCATCATTCCGCTTGTATCCGGGATCTCGTTCTTTTGGTCACGACCCAAAGTTCATGGCTATCGGTGTGGGTAGGAACGTAGACTGACTGGTAAATCGGCACAGCGTCCTCATTACTGCGGCAGCCGGATTGATCCATCTGTCAATCTCCCGCTCCATTCTCTCCTCACTCGTGAACAAGACCCCAAGATACTTGAACTCCTCCACTTGAGGCAGGAACTCTCCTAGCCCCTCCTAGCTGAAGAGCCCAAGCCACCCTTCCTGTCGAGAACTATGGCCTCGGACTTAGAAGGGCTGATCCTCATCCCAGCCATTTCACACTTGGCCGCAAACTGCCCCAGTGCATGCTTTAAGCCTTGGCTAGAGGGGGCCAGCAGGACCACATCATCTGCAAAAAGAAGAGACGAAATCCACTGGTCCCCAAACCAGACCCCCTTCGGCCCTTGGCTGCACCTAGAAATCCTGTCCATAAAAGTTATGAACAGCACCGATGACAAAGGGCAGCCCTGCGGGAGTCCAACATGCACTGGGAACGTGTCCAAATTAGTGCTGGCAATGGAACCAAACTCCTGCTCTGCTTGTACAGAGACCGGATGGCCCCTAATAAAGGGCCTCCGACTCCGTACTCCTGGAGCACCCCCCACAGGGTATAATGAGGGACACAGTCGAGTGCCTTCTCCAGGTCCACAAAACACATGTGGACCGGTTGGGCATCTCCCATGAACCCTCAAGTACCCTGTAGAGGGTGTAGAGCTGGTCCAGTGTTCCACGGCCGGGACAAAAACCACACTGCTCCTCCTGATTCCGAGGTTCGATTATCGTCCGGACACTTCTTGCCAGAGACTTGAGGTATGCAGGGCAGATCTCATCCACCCAGAAGCCCTGCCACCGTGGAGCTTTTTAACCACCTCGGTGACTTCAGCCTGGGTGATAAAAGAGTCTAACCCCGAGTCCCCAGTCTCTGCTTCCACCAGGGAATTCGTGACGGCAGGATTGAGGAGATCCTCAAAGTACTCCTTCCACCGCCCAACAATGTCCCCACTGCTTCCTGCTTCTGAGGCGCCAGAGGGTTTGCCAGAATCGCTTCGAGGCCAAGCGGTAGTCCTTCTCCATGGCCTCACCGAACTCCTCCCAGACCTGATTTTTTGCCTCTGTCGCAGTCCGGTCTGTGGAACGCTTGGCCTCACGGTACCCGTCAGCCGCTTCAGAAGTCCCACAAGCTAACCACAGCCAATAGGACTCCTTCTTCAGCTTGACAGCATCCCTTACTGCCGGTGTCCACCACGGGGTTCAGGGATTGCCCCCGTGACAGGCACCGCAGACCTTACGGCCGCAGCTACGGGCGGCAGCATCGACAATAGACGCGGAGAACAAGGTCCACTCAGACTCTATATCTCCAACCTCTCCTGGAATCTGTTCGAAGCTCTCCTGGAGGTGGGAGTTGAATACATCCCTGGCCGAGGACGGCGCCAGACGTTCTCAGTAGACCCTCACTATACGTTTGGGCCTGCCAAGTCTGCCAGGCTTTCTCCTCTTCCACTGGATCCAATTCACCACCAGGTGGTGATCAGTGGACAGCTCAGCCCCTCTTCTCACTCGATTGTCCAAGACCTGCGGCCGAAGGTCTGAAGACACGACAACAAAGTCGATCATCGACCTCCTATCTCTGGTGTTCTGGTGCCAAGTACCCTGATGAACACCCTTATGCTTGAACATGGTGTTCATTATGGACAATCCGTGACTAGCACAGAAGTCCAATAATGAAACACCACTCGGATTCAGATCGAGGAGGCTATCCTCCCAATCATGCCTTTCCCACGTGGGTGTTGAAGTCCCCCAGCAGAATAACAGCCATCTCATGTTGGGGTTTGCCCCGATGGATGAGAGGGTCGCATCCCTGCGGCTTTGGGTAGGGGACAGGTCTCTTACTGTCGTTTCGGCCTACAGGTCGAGCGGCAGTGCAGAGTAGCCGGCCCTCTTGGTGTCTCTGTCGGGGGTGCTGCGTGGTGCACTCTTGGATTATTTTTTTCATGTCAAAGTGATATATCTACATTTTCATAACATTAAACCATTGTTAGATTCTTCAGAATTATGTTAGTCTGTCTAAAAGTAATTAGACTTTTAAATAGATTTTATATTTTTAATGTATATATATTTTTAACTCATAAATTGTGATTTAACAATAACTAAAAGACTAAATAATGGCTTAAACAGAAATGTTGTCCACATGTATAAATGGAGAGATTTGTTATTGAAATAAAACCACAGACATATTTATCATCTCTTGACTTCAAAATCTAAAATACTTAGAGTGATCAAACCTTATCTGTATATTTCTATACTCAATAGAGAACAAAGATTTATTGAACAACATTTTCTGTGAAAGCTTAACTCGATGATAACAGAAAAAAAAGTCCAAGACTATATCCTTTTCAATGCTATTTTGGCTTTAGGTACTACCTTGTGTGGTCCTGCTTAAAATACGCAAATCGTGAGAACACATGGACTGAATTATTCTACATTGACTGCCAGTTCTTTAAAGCACACTTTTAATTTGCAAAGCATTTAATATGTTTTTAAGTAAAACTCGAACATCCGTAAAGATTTGGTGAAAATCTTAAATCTCTTGAGAACATAATATTCTGTCTCATCAATATGCATGTATCATTATAGTCTTTATCCTGGGTCATTTATGTAGTTTGGTGCAGAATTACTATTAATATTTGTAATACTGATATAATTACACAGACTAAAATAATAGCTGGAATGTTCCGAAAGGTTTGTTAGTTAAACAAAATAAACAAGTTCTCTCATTTAATAGTAATCATTGTAAATCTAATTTATTTCTCTAAAATATGTGTAGTTCAAATAAATGAATAAATCAATTCTATAAATAAGTAATTTTAGACATCTGATGTGGCCAACTTGATGACAGTTTGAAGAGTTTTCTATCTGAGAGAAGATTAACGAGAGTACAATTAACTTGCCCATTTGCACATCTGTGGAACCTGCTTAATGCTATAAGAGGCCTTAACTTTATTCAAGCACTCTGGGTTCATTGTTTAAGTCAAAAAATAACCAATGTTTTTACTGCCAGTTGGAGATTGCCACCCTCGGGGTCTGTGGTTGTGGTTCTTTAATACTATGCTTCTTCCTACAGAGCTACCCCAGCAATCACAGCATCCAGTCACTGCTTTATCTCTCCTTCACTTTGTACTTCTGCGTAGGAACCCCCCCCCCCCACAGTACCACACAGAGTTGGGGTTAATCAGTTGCATTTTTCCTTGTAAACTGTCAAAGGAACAGAGGGGGAGGTTGTAAACACCAGTCTACGGTAATGTAAGGTTGAAGCCTCAAAGTAAAGTCATCGTTTGGAAATATGAGGTGTGGTGGTTTCACTGACCCCACGGTGAGGAGCAACTCCATTAATCATTTCATGTATTACTTTTAGCTCCCATCCTGTATACCCACCACGTTGTGACAAAAATATATTCCATCCTCATTCCTTAAAACAATTTTGTGAACCGTGTGGGATTTTTGGCTGCATGTGGCACATTTGGCGAAACTTTTAATCTATGTTGCATAACATGGCTTGACAGGTTACATTCTTGCCATGGGGTTTATGTTATTCCTCTTATTAAAAGCTTGTGGTTTCATGAATAGACATGTTGCAATGCACCAGCAAAAAGCAGAACATTGAGAAACTTTAACAAGGGCCAGTGGATCCAGACGGTCTCAAGGTATTTTGAGATTTGAGATTTTACACTGCCAGATAGGTGGCAAATGGGCTAATTTGGCTGTTTTAGAAATAATTTTGGTCCTGAAGAAGTGGTGTGGAGACTAAAGCAGCTCGACACATCACTCTTCTGTCGAGCAGCTGACTCAAAGCTAACTCCTGGAGTAGATAGCCCGACGACTTAAGCCGCTAATATCATCTTTTCATACTCTCATTCTTACTCCGAGTCTGTAAAGAGCAAAATGAGAAGAAAAAATAGTGTTGTGTCCAATATAAACCTAAAATCTACTTCTAAATTTAGTGGACATTTCTTCTAGAGTTTTGCTGCAGTCTATGTTTCATGATCAAAATAAAATTTTTGCTTTACACCTTTGTGTAAATACAGTGAAACCGTGGTATTTTAGTTTATGAATCTCTTACCGACCCATTCCTGGTTTCGACGTTTCTGTTATTCCTCAAGCATGTACCCACCTTTAATTTTGTGACAAAACATAGCCCCCCTTTTTCACCTCTTATCAGATTACTAATGGTTTTTGTCAAAGCACTTTATCTAGGGAATTCAGCAGCATATGGATTTGTTTGTTCAGGGACATTAAAATAATTTTAGGCTTACACCTTCATAAATCTTGAAAGTATGTGTGCATCTTAGAATGACAACATGAGCATATGATCTATCAACAAACAACGTCTCATTGCCTCGATCGTTTCTAACAATCCACAGAGATTGAACAACTGGCTCGCTTCTCTCGCTGCTTTCTATCCCTTTTCACATGTGTTTGAACCTTGCGCTAAAGCATGTGACCCAGCCTGATATTGATTATTAACAGTCCAGATCTTTACGTCTGTTAAACATGACTTATTACTCTTTGAGGTTTTGGGATGAACCAGTAGCTGTTTGTGTATGGGGGGGTAATGCTTTTAGACACAGCCATCTGTCTGGTTGACTCCTTAACATCATTTCCAGCTGTTTCCTACACTTTTGTCCTGTTTCTATCTCTTTAACCCCAAGTTATCATGGCCAAGTGGCTGTTTTTCACCTTCTTATTGAGTACCTTACCATGGTTTTGACCCGAGAACCTCTTTCTTGTCTGAACGCAGCCTCCGGGGGGTTTTAGTTTAATTTACCATCTGTGACCTGTTAAGCTCATCACAACAGGAGGCAAACTTCACAAAAAACTCAGAGGCTTTGATTTCTCATGGATGCGGTTGTTGGATTGCTTTATTAAATTACCCTTTTTGTTTTCAGATTTACAGTTGGGTTTACTTTAGAGACTTTGGGGGGGACAGATTTACTTTTATGTCTGACACTTCGGATTTTCAGCAATAATAAGATACATACTAGATCAAGAAATAAATTAGGGGTGTTAGATTTACTTCTGACCAAAAAGTATTTTAACAGTCTTTTTTTTTTGCAAATATTGTATAACTGGAAGAGTGCCATAAGGTAAATGCTCATTAAGTGAGCACTTAAAGTCATAAAATAACTGACTTGCTATAAAGATGACTGGTGTGGCTCTATCAGGCTGTATACTTTTTTTATTGAACCTTTTCTGCAACTCAGCATCATATTTATGCTTTATCAAAGCCATATTCAGACTCTATGCGATATTATATCCACATAGTAGGAATTGCTTGTTATGAGATTATTACTGTATAATAACCTTCAGCAGAAATACCATGGTTTCATGCTATCACTGATCTAATTACCTTCGTTTAAAAAAGAAAAACAGTTATTCCTTTAATTGTATACATTTCTATTTTTCTTCTCTTATACTTTTAGTCAGTTTTGCTCTTTACAGGGTAACACGAGTCTTAACAAGCTGATGGCTCATAAACTAGTTGGACTTTCTGCTCATGTAGAGCCTCTGGTACAGGTATGAAGCTTTCAAGCTGCTGTTTTAAAACTGTGTTTCCATACCAAAAGAGATTGATGGTACTTCTTTGAATCTCTTGTTCTTGTAACTGAGGGAAAAGTATAGACTTTCTTCAAGCTAGATGACCACAGCAACAGGTTGGGAAGGGGGGACTCTGATGACACAGGAACTTACTTGGCCATAGGAGTGGTCTATCAAAATTCCTTTTCCAGCTTTTAAAAACCATAACTTTTTTAAACTTTAGACGTGTTTCCACTATGAGACCCAGAGCAGTTTTAATTTATAGATATTTGCTTGTTTACCCTAAATCTCAGTAGATACTAGGTGTTGAAGCTGGATGTCAAACCAGGGCTATGCTATTAAACTTTAAAATGTTAGCTTCTAATATTCCTAGTTTGTATCAGTGCCATCCTATATCCTTTAGTAACGTAAATGCACCAAGGTATGATAGGCTCTCATTTGCAATTATTAAAATCAAATAATTTTTCAGTATGTAGAGGATTTCACTGAAACTCAACAGTTAAATGGTATGTGATGATTCTAGCTTCCTTAGTAATTACTCAGGTGTCGCTATTAACACAATGCTGTTTTTATATTTCTGAAAGAGGGCTTTTGTTTAGACTTTTGTTGTGGTCATATAACAACAGACGATCCGATGTGTCCACAGGCCTCTCGTCTCGCACTACTTCAGACCAACCCAACCTAACCCAGGCTGGTCTGAAAGGGGAGACGAGACCACTTGCTAAGTAAAAGTCAGAAATACTATTAATTGCACAGTAACCTGATATAGGGTATTACATTTAAATGTAATGAATATATTGTGAATAAAATTTCAGTGGACCTACATGAGCAGGACCTTCCTACCCTCTAAGCAGCCCATATCCCCACCCCGCCCCCTCCATAACTTGGCACCGGGACCCACTGTAGGAAGCAAGTGCTGACGCAGAGGTCATTGAGCCCTAACACACATGTGGCTTTACTTTCACAAGTCCATCATTTTTTGCTCCTTTCCAGGTAGTGAGACATCGTTACTTAAATCTACTTAAACACAGAAAGATGAATTATGTTATATTATATCAAATTAAATAGTGCTATATTTCAGCCACATACAGTGTTTTATTTTTCTTTAACTGATGTTAAGTAAGAAGGTTTTCGGTTTTTATGGGAATGGTCTGCAAACTTGTTTCCATATCTTAATTAGGGTTTTCTTCTTGGCTTTTACAGACAACATTGGGGGCTTACTTGGCAGCAATGGCTGTTTTCACTGAATGTTGACCATCTGTTGTATAAATACAAAATTTTTACAGTTCAACTGTAGAACAGCAAATTTGGACTTGCAAGATTTCAATGCACTTTGCTCCTGCTGAAAATTACATATAATGGGGATGCATTTCTAAAATAGACACATTCTATTGGTAAGAGCCATTTTTTGTTGAACGAACTCGAAGGTGAAAGGTCATTTATCTGGGGTTAGATGCCTTTTAAGTTAAAAGGGTACAAGTTCATTGCAGGGTGTTCGTTTAAGGTTTTTTGGACAGTTTAAAAGGGCAATAAAGCTTGATTCAGAAAGTTAAGCTCTGGATTGATTTCCAAATATACATTATAACAGTGTAATCGACTCTAGTCTCCTTTCCAATAAGACAGACCTATAGATTCTACTTTGGTTTTGGTCACACAAATGTTTCAGATCATCAAACTAATTTTAATATCAGTCAGAGATAACCTCAGATGTATCCAAACCAACTTGACTCAAAAATGCAATTGCCTCCCTTGCTTAATCAAAAATGAAATAGATTAGAATTTTTTTTTTGGACAACTTTTCTCAGTTAGCTTCCAGCAGTCACAGCTTGGGTTCCTTCACGAAACACTCGGTTTGCTTTTGACTGCTCCGAGAAAGCCCCAGATCTCCACGGTGTTGCAGTGCAAAGAACCATATGGAGCATTTGGTTCTACTTGGCTTCAGAAAATATTGGCAATGAAGTGCAGTATTAGATTCAACAGCCTCGGTTATTTTGATGAAGAGGGGGAAGCGGAGGGGCCAGTGCTCCCTTCATCTGTTCCTCACATTTCATGCAGAACATAATAAACTTCTCACACCATCTCACTTCAGGACTTCATCTTTAGTTTTCACTTATTAACATGTAAGGAGTAGTTTTCAAACTGGCTGCTTTTTCGCATACCAATGAACAAGATCCTGGCATTTATTAGACTGGGATATTATAGGAGTTGATGTTGGTCATGCATTAAACTGGTAAAACCTTCCTGCCTGTCTGCCTGCCTGCCTGCAGCAGCGTTTATCCTAAATCTCTGTATTGTAAAGTGCATTCAGGTCGCAGCAGTTTCACCAACGGCCCGCATAAACCTCACTGCTTTCATCTTCCTCTCTCCATCAGCACTTTCAGACAATGCTGAAGACGAAGCTGAACGTGCTGACGCTGAGGAAGGAGCCGCTGCCTACAGTGATCTTTCACGAGCCTGAGGCCATTGAGCTCTGCTCTGCTACGCCGCATACAAAGAGCAGGACCCACGCTGGATACAAGGTAGGATCACATGAGCCTGATAATCCACAAATCCAGCCCTGATCCGGAATACTTAATAGCGTTAACACAGAGCCATAATCCAAATGTTTTTCTTTTCCTTTTGCTCACAGAAGTTAAATAATTTCCCCATTGTTGATTCTACAGCACTCTTTTGTCTGACTCTGTGCATTAGAGTGGGTCTAGGTGAGCCTTGTTCAATCTCCCTGTAGAGTTGGATTCAATAAGCTGTTTCATTTAAAGCTCTCTTTTTTTCTCTCTGGTTTTAAAAACAGGAAGCAAACACATACAGATTGTAATAAAACTTCTTAACAAATTACTGGATGTCTTTGTGTGATTTGCCTGCCTTTGAGTGGCTGCATCAGATGGGGGATTTTGTTTTTTTTTGTGTCTTTTTGATTGAAAAGTGCTGTGTCGTTAGAAAGCCTGTTAAAAAGGAGGTATTTTCCAACTTCTCCCATAGTTAAAATAAACCTTTTTTATATTCAGCGGATTCTGTAATGGGACAAAATAAATCCATGCTTGTATTATTGCCAGGAAACACAATTGTGGAACACACAGTCCCTATACTTGTTGATGTTTGTGTTTGTTGGATCACTGTACAGGAAAAGGAATGGCACACACTGATGATTATGAAAGAAAAAGGAAAAGATGGGGCCAGATGCACCTCGTTGGCTCTTTACGGAAAACACCCTGAAGTTTTAATGGAACTATTATTGTTTGACCTTTCTGTTCACAAAGCAAAGAAGTCTGGAATAGCAAAAAGAGAGGCATGAGACACGTCTCAGAGGTTTTTTTAGAGAACATTGGTGGACAAACAGCATCATGAAAGACCAAGCAACACAGCAGACAGGCTGTGTACAAAGTTGCGGAAATGTTTGAAGCACGGTTAGGTTATAAAACAACATCCCAGTCAATCCAGGCCAGTTAAGGAGAGCATGAATCAGAAGTAGCCAAGAGGCTTGTGGTAACTCTGGAGGAGTTGCAGAGATCCACAGCTCAGGCACATCAAGACAGCTCAAACTCTGGTCAAAGAAGAATAGCAAGAAGAAAACCACTATTGAAAGAAAGCTATAGAAGAAGTCCTATTGGGGGTTTGTAAAAAGCCATGAAGAAGAAGGTGCTAAGACCCAAACCAATGTTTTTGGCCCTCATGTAAAACGTTGAAGGGTGGAAAACCATGGTTGTCCATCCCTCTGAACACACCACTCATTCAGTGAAACATGGTGATGGCACCACCATTCTGTGGTGATGGTTTTTCTTTTTCAGCAGGGAAGTAGAGCCTAATCAAGGTTGACGAGAAGAAGAATGGAAGGCTGCTAGAGGCTGCAGGCGATTTGATACTGGAGCGGTGGTTCACCTTTCAGAAGAACAATGAGCCTAATCATACAGCCAGAGTTATAATACTGGTTTAGATTTATGTATATTCATGTGTTCGAATGGCCCATTTAGAGACCATACCTAAATCCAATTGAGAATCTGTGACTAGATATTAACAAATGTTTACAAACACACTTCATCTAATGAGACAGGGCACGAGCTATGTAAGAAGAATGGACAAAAACTTCAGCCGATAGATGGGCAAAGCTGGCTGAGAAATACCCAAGGAGACTTGCAGTTGTAATTGCAGTTAAAGTATTGACTCATTGGGGGAAGAATGCAACTGCCTTTCACATGTTGCAGATCTTTATTTTTTATTGCTTTGTACTTGTCTTTCAGATGAAATTCCAATAAATACATTAGTTTGTGGTTTTAATGTGACAAACTTTGAAAAACAAAAAGGGATATGAATACTTGTGTATCCATAGACATTCATCAGATAGACTTGAAACATTGGAGTAGGTATCCTGAATGCCTAAGTGATGATGCACAGTTTTAATCAGTCACGGCTATAACAGAAGATAAATGTTGATCTATCTATGTATGAAGAAAATGTCCATTACCCATATGAATATTCCCTTGTAGACTTTGTGTCTCTTAGTGTAAATCCCAGCATTCACTCGTTGGCTGCTCCTGTTCTTACCTGCTTCCAACAGCACTGAAAATACTGAACCACGTTACCTTGGATACCACTACGTCTTTTCAGTGGGATACCGGCCACACCCATGCGTACACACGACAACACACGCACAAACACACATCCATGTTTTACTATCTTTATGCGGCCTTTCATTTACCTCCATTTACTTCCATTTATTTGCCTTGATTATAGGGCCTAACCCTGACCCTAAACTCACCGTAACCCTAACCAGTTCATACCTAACCCTAACCCCAACCATAACTCAATTCATACCCTAGTCCTAAACCTAATCCCTGTCTCAAGAACAGAATTTGGGAAAGTGAGGACCAGGAAAATGTCCTCACTTTGTCAAAAGATCCTCACTTCGAGATAACAATATGAAAAATGGTTCCCACTCAGCAACAAGTACAAGAACACACACACACACCATCTTCTCCTGCCTGTGTGTAACTACACTTTGCATGCAGGCCTGCGTGCCTCACTGTCTGGATCTGTTGTCTTTTGTAAGTTCCTGTCTGAGTTCATACTTTTCTGTTTGAATATCTGTCTGCCCACCTGCTCCTCTACTTCCACTGCTACTACTCAAAGAGACCTGCTTGTTCGTTGTGGCAGAAAACCAGCTAAAGCAAGAGGGTTTGGTTCTTTTCTGTGAAATTCTTGCCGATCGCCTTTCATATGCTACAGCATAATAGGATAGCTTTTATCATAATCAAGTGTTTTACATACTATTTCTTTCCGTTCTCAGTCTCTCCAATCCCTCTTTTGTTCTCAGAGTTTACAGGAAGGGTAGCCGGTCAAAGGCTATGGTGCACTGTCCTGTATACCTACCAAGGCTTACTTCCAGAAAGGATGAAGACCACCTTTTATTTCTGCCCCTCTTATTTTTTATTTAAACTTTGAATTGACACATTAAGTGTGCTTAAAAAGTTGCAACTGTAGGATTATAGATAAGTGTAGCCACTGCTGAGAAAGTATAGTTATGTCTCCAAGTCTAAACTGTATCTATCGGTGTTGGCCATCACATTAAATATTTTCAGTAGGCCTGCTGTCTTACAGTTACCACAATTATAAGGGAAAGGGTTGTTGTACATTAAAACCATTGGTGGTCATGATATAACTAATTTCCAGTGAGACCACATCAGTGACTCATACAGTCCATGCTGGACAGACTGGTCCAGCCAGCCTTTCTAATCTTAGAAGCTTTATGTTTTTCTGTGCTTTGTATTCCGATATCGGTTGCATGCTGGTTGTACCATCTCTTCTCATTCAGTGAGGAGGAAGAGAGTGCACAGCTACAACATTTAGATGATTAGTAATCTTGTGGGTTAAGATGACTGAGGGTTTTCGTTCCCCTTAAAGTGGTCTTGTCTGTGGTCCTGTTTTCTTTACTGAATGGTTGTTTTAATCTGTCCTCTATGTTTAGAGATAAAAAGGGATGAATTATTGATAGGTTGGGTTTAGCTGACATTCACAAGTTTAATAATGTGCAGGCGTCTCTGGATTATTGTATCAGTGAGTATGAAGGCAGACGTTTTGTTTACATACCTTAAAGCTGAGTCAGAGGTGCTTGATCTTGGTTACAGAGAAAGTAAGCATTGCAGAAAGAATCAAGAAAGCTTGTTTGTAAGGAAACTGGAGTGTTAAAGGATTAGGAAAGAATCCTGACTCTGGCTCATGTTAATTGCTCTGTTTTTCTTGCTGGTACTGCTACTTGTCAGCAGCAGAGCCAGACTGAGATGGATTTCAAGACTTTACAAAAATCCAAATACTCAAACTGAGGCTCAACCTCAGTATTTTTTGAACTAGTGACACCAAATCCCAAGCTCTTGACGCAGCTATATTCTTGTAAAATTCAGGAAATTCCAACTGCATGAGATTTTGTCTTTCCAAGTTGGCTTCAGTAAGTTACTGCCAGCTGAGTTACTTTGGGTCATTCAGCGTCTAATTCTGGCAACTACAGATATTTTTAGAGTCGGTTTTGATCGCGCAAGCCGTTAGTAGTTAAAAACAAATCCTGATGCTGTTCATAATGGAAAATACATTTTTGTTCTATTATTGACTGGCTTTGCCAAGAGTTTGACTTTATAAACAAAAGACTTCAGTCAGATGAATTTTTCTCATGTTTATCAGTAACAGACACATTGTTTCTGTATTTCATGGACGTTTCCGCTCTTTTCCAAACTGTTTTCACTGACAGTTTCTTTTATAGGTCTGTTTAAAACGAAAAATCAGCCATTGCAAATTTAGCCTTGGATTGCTAACACTTTCTTGCTTTACTCTTGTTCTCAATGGCTCCTTTACATCATGTTTCTGCATTAGGCGCGTAACCAGGAATGATTATGGAAGCAAAGGGATGTGGCTTTAAACTTGTAACTCACAGAATGAAAATTGATCGAAAACGGGCCTAATATGTATGTAGTGTAAACCAAACAAGTGAGTAGGCAAAAAAAACCTCCTGTTCAAAGTAGGTTGGACCCAAATAATCTGGTAAGAGATAGAACCAAGTAGAGGTAAAGGTGAGACAAAGGTTTAACCTCCATAACAGACCAAGATGGCTCTTACATTATTCTACAGACTCAATATTGTCTTCAAAGTAAACTTTGCTATGATGGACTTGGAGTGAGACAGGCTCCAAGGAAGAAGACCCAGGTGGGCTTCACTAATAACAGTAACACAGCTCTCAAGGGTTCTGGTAGAATAATCTTTGGACTGATGAGAGAAAACTGTTCTAGTTAAATCCAGTCTATTTTTACAACAGTGTTGTGATTATTAATCTGACAATATTATTTAATATTAATATTTTAATATTTTATCAAATAATATTTCGGTCTGTTAAGGGTTGTCCTGTGAATACCAGCCCAGTAAGGCGATGGTATTAGGACAAAGTTGAAAGGTGTGAGCCAAGCTCTGACATTATTGAACAGCATAAACTCTGTACACACATGGAATGAATTCACACAATTTCTTAAAATACAAGAATTTATTAACAAAAATAAGTCAACTCAAAGTCAAACATATTTCAATCAACAAACTCTTTACTATGCTAAAACAATCCAACTAAACTACCAAGCAGAATTAAAGAATAATGAAGACTAATGGGCTATGTACAATATAAACAAGTTGATTAAAGATGATTGAAAATCATGACCGCAAGAGTGATGCAACATTACCATGCAATGTTTATATTTGAGAACCAAGGATTATCTTAAGAATCTGGAAATGAAGTTAAGTTACTCTTGGAACCAACTTAGGCAATAATCAGCAAACGTTTAGACAACCATTCCCAATGCAAGATCAGATAAAATATTATTTTAATAAAATAATGTTTTAAAGAATGATCTGCTGAATAAAACCAACCTTCTGGATGACTAATTCTCAACGGTGTCTCATTAGCTGCCTTTATTTATTGAAATAATATTTAAAGAAATATTATTAAAGGTAACGGTAAATTATTTAAGGAAATATCTTTGAAAAGAGCCAAATCTTTCTGGAGAAATGGGGCTTAATGGTGTTTACTTAGTTATCAAATGTAGTAAAATGATGTTAGGGACATTATTTACTGGATTGAAAACTAAACCGTTCTGGGTAAATACTCTTCAGCAGCAAGCACGTGGCCTAGGCTGTTAGCAGTTAAGCTAACAAAGGAGGCTGGTAGCTTAGCATCCAGAATCAAAACACACACTTAAAAATTCCGTCAATAAAAGGGGTTAAAATGCATAAGCGCGGATGGCGTGTTATGAGCAACCTTCTGTGTTTAAAATCACCCTTTAAATAAAGTTCGTCTTAACTTTAAAAACACATAAACACAGAACACAAAGCTGATCACGTGTGCAGATAGCCTGCGAGCACTAAGATAGCAGTTACACACAAACAAAACCAAACTTCATAAAATGAAAAATGTTTAGATCATTTCATCCTAACTGTTATTCTGCCCAAACCTAACCTCTGACCATGTTGAGGAAAAGATGTCCGGGGCGGCGAAGTTTGAAGAAACGTCCACAGTCAACAAGCGGTTAGCCTTCGGCTAACCTAACGAAGCTGTGGGTGGGCGGCCTGGCCGGACAAAACTGCACGTTACCGGTGATGCGGCGTCGTCCTTCTCTCAGGCAAGGAAAACCGCTTCACTCGGGTTGTAGAGACCGCGTCACTGCTGGGGACTTTTCTCGAACACCGTGTGCTTCTGCAGGGCTCGGAGAGAAAGTCAACAATGCCTTAATTCCCCGTTCGTGAATGAATACCGGATACACAAACAGCAATTCATTCAATACTCAACTTTTGCATATGATCGGTGATCATATGAGACTCTTGGATCCAGTTTGAAGAGTTAAGTCTTTTTGCCAGCAAAAAGACTTCAACGCGCTGTGTCTGCTCCTGGTCCGATGGTCAACTGGCTTGGAGAGGTTTGTGGGAGAGGGGGTGCTTTTATACAGCCAGTGGCATCATGGGAAGTCTTCTGTTACCCCCCTTTTCCCCTTCTGAAGTTGTGCTGAAAGTCTGTTAAATGCAATTTATTTTGAAAACTCCAGAAGAGTTTGTACCGGAGTTTTCATGTTGAAATCCATGGCTTAGGGTTCCAACAGCAGGAAAATTGAGGTTTTAAAAGAAAAGAACACCATACATCTTGTATAACAAGGTAGGGGGCTCAGTTTAGTTGTTGCTTCTTTGCTCCAGTAAACCTTTAATCTGTGCAGAACACAGTTAATTCTTAAGTAAAATATACTGTCCAGTGTCAGAAAGCACACGGTTAGTCCTCAGCCACAGGTCTTGGATCCTCTAGCACAATAAGGACCCAAAATATGCAGCTAAATGCAACTGAGCATGGATGAGAAAAAGCATTGGACTTTTCTTCAGTGGTCTTCCATGAGCCCAGATATTAAATCTATTGAAAATTCATGAAAATCTTAAATCTGAGATGAGACATAGCACACGAGACAGTGTGCTCTGGGAGTTTGGGCCAAACTACCATTTAGTGCATGGAGAAGTCTTATTGTAAGGTACAAAGATTGCTAAACCAAAATACTAAACCATAGGAGCCATCTTTATTTTCCATTCCATTTTCATTTGCTTCATGGAAGATTCAGTGGAATCAATATTAAAAGCAAAATGTTATTTGTGTTAAACATTTGCATTTATAGTTGTTTATTGCTTAAGGGTACCAAAAAATGTGCCTCTGTACATAGAAATCTACATAGGAAGTCAAATAGAATGGAAATACTGTGTACATTTTGTTATAAGATGCTATTTTATGGTGACTAATTGGCAGGAGTGCTCAAACAATTTTCACCATCTTTTGAAGGATGTTAAAGGTCTTTTAGAAAGGTGGTTTGAATGTAAAAGTACCTTTCATGTACACCAAACTGGAGCCTGCTTGGACACAGAAATACGAACTCTGTCTGCGGTGACACACACAGCACCTACATGCTCCAAGGTAAACCAGCTAATGCACACTGCTCTATTTAAAATAAGAAAAAAGACCTCATCCATCTCAACATGCCATGACAAGCAGAGCCAGAT
Source organism: Crenichthys baileyi (assembly GCA_036173005.1). Classification (NCBI taxonomy): domain Eukaryota; kingdom Metazoa; phylum Chordata; class Actinopteri; order Cyprinodontiformes; family Goodeidae; genus Crenichthys; species Crenichthys baileyi. The sequence continues at coordinate 142,156 of JAHHUM010001868.1, read as the reverse complement.
GCAGCGTGCTGATTCAGTACGTTTAAAAGGAATGTTAGCTAGCTCCTGAGGAATGTTGCATTCCCAGACATTGGATTCCTACTGAGGGGATCCAGGCTCAGGAGGCAAATTCAGGAAGTGCACTAAGCACTAGCCTTCAGCTCTGACAGCACTCCTAAAGTAGTGTGTCTGAGCCCAGTTAAATGGTACTTGGATTACATTTTATTGTCTAAATGTGGAACAAGTGTAGCTGGAAGGTTTGAATTCAGTTTTTGTATAAACTCACTAAATGTAGAAATAGTATTTTCAGTTGCATTTAAATTAAAATAATAATTTCAGCAATTTAGTTCAAAAAGCCAATCTTGTATAGATGCTTCACACACAGTGATGTATTTCAAGCATTAATTCCTGTTAAGTTTGATAACTTGATAACTTTAGATGACTTGCAAAAATGGGTTTCTCAGAAAATTAGAATAAGACCAATGAAAAGGGATTAATGCAGAAATGATATGTTATGTCCAACACAATTATGAGGAAAAATGGTGACTTGACAGTTGTCTATCAGAAAGTCAATGACACCCTCCAGAAGGAGGGTAAGCCACAAAAGTTCATTGATTAAACAAGCTTGCTGTTCAGAGTGCTGTATCCAGACATGTTAATGGTAAATTGAATGTAAGAAAAAAGAAGGAAACCAAAACCTTAAGGTGATTGTAAAGCAAAGCCCCCTCAGGCTTTTTGGAGAGATTCACAAGACGTGAACTGCGTCTTGAGTCAGGGCTTCAGCAGCATTTCCAGGACTGTTGCATCCATTGGGATAATCCACTCCGGAACCGGAGGAGTCAGAAGAGTCTTTCCTAGGCTAAGAAAAAAAAGGTCTAGATTGTTGCTCAGTGGTCCTGAGTCCTCTTTTAGATGAAAGTAATTCTTCCATTTCATTTGGAAACAAAGGCCCAGAGGTTGGAGGAAGAGTGGAGAAAAATCCAAAAGTCACTGCAAATCCAAAGTCACTGCAGCATATTTTTATACTTGGGTTCATGATCATAGTATTTCTGTGCACGATTGGACTGGAAACTGCCCTGACCTATCTATCGCAGAGAATCATGAAGCATTAAGGGGAAGAGGAGTGGCATTACAACCAGCAATGCAGAAGAACTGCAGACTGCTATCAGAGCAACCTGGGCTTTCTGACCATCATCTCCATTCGTCACTGGCGCATTCATTCTTGCAAAAGGAGTCCTGACCCAGCAAGAGTACATATTCTACACAGCACATGGACACACTGGTCAGTACATTGGCATTTCTGTATTTAGGAACCCTTTTTAAATGGAAATTTTATACTCACATTTTCTTAAAAAACAAACTTTTGAGTGTTCATTAGCCGTAAGGCATAAATCAACATTGACAGAAATATATGCTGAAATGCTCTGTATGTAACGAATTTATGAGTTTCACTTTTTGAATTGAATTACAGCAATAAATTAACTTTTAAATGAAATTCAAATTTAATAAGACCCACCTGTAAATATCCTTAGTTGGACATTAATATGTCTAGGTCAGCTTGCTGACTGTAATAATTAGTCATTCATTTTCATCTTTTGTCAGTTGTGCTACTTTGTTCTTTCTTTTACTAAAGAATGTCACACAGGGTTTGTATTAAACCAGAATGGTACAGAAGGTTGTGGGAGGACGTACAGACTGTGTTTTGTCTGCACCATCTGTTTGCCCTTGGACTGATTCCTCAAACTATCTAAAGCCGAAACATGTACCCAAGGTGTTGCTGTTTGTATTGTTAGAAAGGTCTGTTCCCAGACCAGATTTAACTCGGCTGACGTCTTTTCTCAACATCTACCTCCTCATTTTCCTCATCTTATCTTCTGTATCTGTATCCAAGTTCCCAAATCCTCCTTGCGGGGACAGGTATCTTTTCACTGAGACCTCTTTATGTTTCTTTTCCACCGTCTGCTTTCTTATCTGTTTACTTCCTTTCTGTGTTAATAGCTGAACCAGCTGTTGCTCCAGTGGCAGCAGCTGCCCAAGTGCTACTGCTCTCATGCACATGCAGGCAAGCCTCTGTAGAGACAAATACGCCCTCACCCTAACCTAGACAGACACACAGCGTCTGAGTTGACTAGGATGTTCCCATCTCTTCCCATCGGCTCGCTGGCCGAGGTGCGGATGTCTTTCCTGTCTCCCTGTGTGCGTGTGTTTCTCACTTTGTTTCTCCCACTCTGTTCCCAAAAAAGTTTCCCTTCCTACCTCCTTGTTAATCAGTTTGTTCTGTGCCATTTGGAGAGTAGAGGTTTCCATTCATCGTTACATATTAATCCAGTGACTCACAAAAGGAGTCAAATTCCAGATTTATTTGTTCCATTTACCAGAAAACTCAGAGAACATTCTTCTGGTGTGTGACCAGAACATTTGGGATTAGAGTAGTGGATTGTCTGCTGCTTTTAGCCTGGGATCACAAAAAATAGGGCTTTATTCACTTGTCACTACTGTGACACTACTGTAATGCTGACTAACATGTTAGTATTTTAACTTAAAGAATGCTGTATTTGACACTTGAAGGTTGATAAAGTCTATAGTTCACTCTGGTGGGCTTGGTTTTCATCGTCTCCAACATAACCCAGAGCAACACACACAAAATATGCCTGAAACATCTAGTTTTTTTACTGAATCCTTTGAATGTACAGCTTGGCTACAGATTTATAGAATGTGTAATTTGGCTTTATGAGGTTACACCCTTTACATGCTGCAACTTTTTTAGTTTTACTGCTTTTTGCTATATTATAACTGTGCTTTGAAAAGAGAGCCTACTCTTCAAGATTTTGCCCATGGCTGAGGGCAACCGCAAATGTGATTGTTTGACGCAGAGTAGACTGAATTAGTGGTGAACAGGAGTGTTGGCCGCGACTAAAACTTTTCCTGCTTAGCCAGTGGTCTGAGTTTAAAACAAATAGCTGCTCTTGTTCCATTTTTATTGCAACATTACTACGGCTGTCCCACACAATGTTACTATGCAAGTCAGCTGCTTAGGAAATTAAACAAGCTCCCAAATATAGGGTATATTGGCAGTATCTGATCATTTACAGAATTAAAGCGTGCTGGGTCCAAGTGTTATAAAAAGATCTAGCTGATTTTGAAAACATTTTCAGGAGTTCCATCTTATTTTTTGGAATGTCCACCATGGCAGCTTTTTGGAAAACCGAGTACTAAGATGTTCCTTCCTTGTTCCTTTTCAACTTCAGTTACATATGGGGATTTTCTGTCAGCGTATTACCATCATTTTGATAGTATTTAGCAGAAACCGTTCTGATTAAGTTTATCTGAGAGCTGACTGATTCAGAACAGGGAGGCTGCTCTCTGAATCATCACCATCCAGGTCGCTCCATCATTAGCCATATAGGCATTGAAGTACCCAAGGCGAATGACACAATCAATATCACTTCTAGACAGAAAAAAATGTGTTGGTAAAATTCAAAATCACTTTAAGGGGCATGAATTATTGTGAGCTTAGGTCTCCCTAACAAACAGTTTTGTGAATGCCGATGTCAATCGTCTGCATTTCATCCTGCAGGTGCCTTTGATTCTCCCCCTCTCTGTTGCGAGAACACAATAGGAAAACCAGAGTCAGTAATAGTGGCCACATGTTTCACCACACATGCAAATGTTTAACAGTCCTCCTCCTCCTCCTTTTTTACTCTCACAAACATTCTCAGTGCCTTCCTCTGTTTTTGGGTCTCGTCAACAAATCAGGTTTACAGAGCTGCTTCGTGTCACATCCAGACTGGCATTCCATCAAATGATTTAAAATGTAGTAGGGCATTGTTGTTGTTTAGCTTTTTTCTTTACCACTCATCCTGCCCATTTTTCTGTCAGTATTTTCTTTTATAGCATTTATAGCATTTTATAGCATTTATAGCATTCCGCTTCTGTAACTGGTCTTTATGTTTGTTCCGATGGAATAGCTAGAGAAGGTAGGTCGTCGATGAAAGTGCTGTACAGTAGAGGATTTAAAGGGAGAGAAGGGGGTGAAAGAGAAACAAAAAGAAAGTGTTTTAAGACGAGGGAGACACTGGAGTGGAGCAGAAACAGATGGAAAGCTTAAAACAAAGGGAGGGCTCTGTGGTTTAGTGCGTTGATTTAAGCTGCCTGCATGACAGCACAGAGACAACTGGTGAACAGACTGACAGAGTCAGGGAGAGCAGATGTGTCCCGGCTGGTGATGGACGGGTTGATGTATTGATTTTTTTTTTTTTATCCAGAGGTTGATGAGCTTGCAGCCAGTGCTGGACTGCTTTGCTTCATGAATTATCCTCAGCCTGAGCATTATACTTCGAGATCGTTAAAGAAGATCTGTTCTCCTTACCTCAGTGTCATTTCCCTCTCTGTAGAAATTAGAATACAAATAATTACTTAATTTTCTTCATTGTGAAAAATCACCTCTTACACCGAATGTAAGAGAAACCAACTTGACGCTCCCACATACCCTAACACTCCCTGTAGGAGTTAAAAAAAGATCTAATTAGTCTCAGATTCACATTTTCAGTTCGCCTCCAGGCAGATTGTGCACAGACCCACTCCATGCCTCTGTTAGGGTTTCACCAGCTTGTGTCAAATGTTTGATAAAAATGTGTGCTTTTAATTTAAAAATCATTTCTCCCTGAAATACATTTTTCCCTGGACTGAGAGTTTTTCTTAATGTTCACAAATGAAAGCAGAATGAAGTTGTTTGTTACCACTCTTTTCCCAGAGTATTTAGTTTTAAGATGATTCTTTATTTTAAAAAAAGACTGAATTAGTCATGAGAAGTATCAGAGAAACTTCTCCTTTTAGTAGGGACAGACTTTATTTGTACAGACCAGAATTTTCTTAGAAATGCTAAATAAATTGATCTATATATGGTTTGACTTGCTGGAGTGGAATTTCATTTCTGCTTTATTTTCTGTAAAGGTTTTTCCATCTTTTGGGTAATTTCCCAAAAGATGTATAAGCCAGACCTGTTGTCATCTACATCACATCTTTTTTGTTTTCTTTACAAAGCAAATGCACAAACATCTAAATTTGCAAACAGATTTGATAAGTATACTTGCTGGCCATGTGAAGGAGTTTAGGCTCGTCTTAGGAAAGATCTGCTCTATGCCCTGCAAAAACTACATAACTCTGTAGTTTCAGTCAAGTGTACATTTATTCAAGCACATTGCAATTTGTTTATCTTGACTTATGAGCACTTCTCATTAAATGTTTATGATAGCCCTAAAAATCTGTGTATTGCTTTCCATCGCAGAGTGAGTTGTTTCGTTATCTCTCTCTTCCTTCTTTCCCTGTTCATAATAACTCCTCTACTTTCCTTTCCCCTTTACCATGTACTCCTTACTTAACACTTGTTGAGTGGTCAGATAAAAGTTCTTGTTATAAAGTAATGAATACAGTAGCTATTATCTGTTGATCTCTGGTTGAATCATAGAGGAGCAACAAACCTTTATTTATTTGACTTAGAAACACTTTAATCGTCCAAGAAAGTCTCTGTTTTCGGAGTAGTAGACTGTCGACTTGGAGAGTTGTTTAACATTGGTTAGATGACAAACCGTCTGGGCTAAAGGGCACAGTTGTGGTCAGAAAAACTGCATCTACCATCAATTCTTTGGTTTTATTGTATAAATAGTCTTTACCAGTTTCTAAAACTGTTTGAATCTTAACTCAAGTATGCAAACCCATACATAGATTGAACCACGTATTAGATATTAAACACATTTGCCTAATTCAACTTATGGCATTAACTGAAAAGTTTCTGAAAAACTGAAAGGACATCAAAAACCCTAGAAATATAAATAACAATAAGCATAGGCAGAAAAGTTAAATGAACAATGCATAAATAGAAGTTATTAAGAATAGGCAAATGTTAAATAGTTAAAATTATACCAACCTAAATCCAACACAATACATTGCCAATAAGTGGCTAAATAAAACAATTACACATTTCCGTCAGTAGTATTAGGAGGACCATTGAAAAAATATATATAGAGAGAGACTTGTCTGAAGATGATATTTTGAAGCTTATTTCAAAGATGTGGAACAAAATAGTAAACATTTTACCAAGTTCTGTTTTTGGTCAGGAGATCTTTAACTATTTTTGAAATGTACCTGTTGTCATCAGTGCTACAATGATATAACAAAAGGCTTGAAAGATAAACAGGTAAATGACCTAACAAAGCTTTTTGCAGTAAACCGCAACATGTGCATTTTGCTCCTTTGATTTAAAGAGATCCAGCTTACGGATTTGTGCCAGATGCAAAGGTGAGTCTATCAAAGCATGCTGTGTTCAGTCTAGTCTTTTCAGTAGAGAGGAAGAAGCATGCATATTATTCATATCACCATGGTCCAACACAAATGAGTTTTTGTCCTGTTTGAATGGAGCAAAAACATTCTCAAACAAAATCAAATAAATGATAAACAGCTTGCACAAAATATGTAAAACCCGAGAATTTATAGGGGATGTAATTTCTGATTAACAGTACTGCTGTTGATAGTTGACACTCAGCCTAACGATTGGACGCTATAGTCGTGCATTAGCAGACAGCTGCGCTACTGTCTGGATCTCCTACTGTGGCGTGAAATAGAAATTACTGAACTGTTGCAGTCTGGTAATCTAAGACACTCGCATGTTACAAAGATTATAAAGGTGCTTCTTGTTATATTTGGTAGACATAAGAAAAACATTGTTTTTAGGAAACATTCTTGTATTTTTTCTTGTTATTTAAAAGGGGAAACACATTTCCTGTCAAACATATTTTCAAATATTCCAGATCTGCAACATACTGAAGTGAAACTCCCATGTGATTTGCCCACAAATAGATATAGGAACTTGTTAGGGAATGTGTTAATACTTCACTGCAAATCTGTTTGGGCACAGATTACATATAAACAGCAAACTACTGAGGATGAGCTGATTTTGGAGAACGTATGAAGATTAGAGGTGTGCTCAGGTAGATCCACTTCTGTTATACCTCATTGTTTCTTTTTTAAATATATTACATCAATCTGCCATTAAAATCTTTTGTAATAAAAACTGTTCTCAGCTTACCAATGCCTTGCAGAAGTATTCACACCCTTGATCTTTTTTTAAAGTTTTGTCACAGGAGAACCAAAAACTTCACTGCATTATATTTGGAGTTTATGGGACGGGCTAACAAAAAAATACTGCGTATTGCGATATATGGCTTATGATAAAGATCTGCATTAGTATTCAGCCCCTCTGAGTCAATACTTTTTGACGGACCTTTCGCTGTAATCACACCTGCACAACCTTTGAGGTATGTCTCTAGAAGCTTTGAACATCTCCAGACTGAATTTTTTACCCATTCTTCTTTGCAAAATTTCTAAAGTTCAGTCATTTGGATGAAGAGTATCTCTAAGTAGCAGTTTTTGAATTTTACACTGAATTCTCAATTTATTTTCTTACTTTAGGTCATTCTAACTCATGAATATATATTGATCTGAACCTTTCCATTCTAGCTCTGGATGTCTGTTTTGGGTCATTGTCCTACTGTAAGGAGAACCTCGCCTCAATCTAGCACTCTCAAACAGGCTTTCTTGCAGTGTTGTCCTGAATTTAGTTTTATCCATCTTCACATCATCTCCAACCAGCTTCCTTGTTCCTGAAGCACAGCATTATTACATCATGATACCGCCTCCACCGTGTTTTACTGTGGATATGGTGTGCTCGGGGTGATGAGGTGTTGATTGTCTGCCATAATTAGTGTTATAGGCCAGAATGTTGAATTTTGATCTAATCTGACCAAGGCACCTTTTTTCACGTTTGCCTTGGCAAATGGTACTTCTTATTGCTTTCATGTCCTTCTCCCTTCCAATTTTCTATAAAGTCCAGATATTTGGTGTGAATCCATAATTGTTTTCTCTCAGCTGATTCTCCCATCCCAGCACAGGGTTCTCTTCTCAAATGTGCATGTCTTTCTGTTTTGATACCAGTTCTCACTTACCAGCAGTGTTGCCTATAGGAGCCAGACGTTGGTCAAACTATTACTCAGATTATTACGCAGAAGATATTTTACAGTCTTATCTTAGTGTTATTTTCCAAAAAATACTGACTTAAAGAAGTGTAGAAATGCATAAAACATTATACTGACAACAAATGCATAAATCGACATAACTCAGAAGTGTCATTCACCTTCTAGAAAACACAGGATCAAACCTAGAACATTAGTTATATCGGTGTTTCTTGCACTCATAGTTTTATAGCATTTTAATTATGTTTCCTCCACCGATAAACAAAAATATTGTACATTTAGTTTCTTTTTAAATTGCCTTCTAACTGGATTATTATTGCTGCCTTTGCCTGATGGGGAAAATATGAAGGATAGTTTGTGGGTTTACAGTTTAAAGAACCTAAGACAAAGAGGAGAAAATTCAACAATCACCAAAACATTCCTGCTAAAACTGAAGGATAACCTATAAATAATCAATGGATACCATTTACTCCAGTTGATCACTGTGTTGTTGCACACACATAACAAACATGGACCAAAGATGAGGAAAAAAGTGAGATTTTCACCAGCTATCACATTTATACCTTTCAATGCTCCCCAATATGCTGGATGGTGCTCTGACGCATGCACAGATCAGTCCGACATCGCTAATCAAACCTGCAGCAGCTCTGCTTGACAATGGTGCAGACTGCTGCAGAGAATCAAACATTCAGCCTCCTTCACCTGCAGCACCGCTAGTTGAGCTCACTTACATGAGCTAAAAACTAACTTCACAATCGATTCAAATGTGAACATAATAAACATTGCAACATAAACAGGCAGGCAACATTAATTTTTCGGCAGCGCCTTTCTGTAGTGTTTTCTGCATATAACAAACTTGAACAGGTAGCGGGTGTTCAAATACCCTAACTGACCAATGGTTGTTGCTTGTAGAGAAGCACCACGCTACAAAAATTCAAGGAGGTAGCTAAGTTTGTGAGAAGTCGACCTGCACCTCTAGCTGTTTCTGTATTTCATGCTGATGGGCTGGTAGCAGTTCATCAAACATTGAAATGAAGTTCTAGCAAAGAGAAGCGATTCGCCACCTTGGAGAATCGCAGACAAACTGAGCTCGCCAAAGAGCACTTTTATTTACCATGCGCATTATGGCAAGGACCAGCGAGTATAAGAATAAAGAGGGCAAAAAATACACATCCACACCACACTTGTAAATTTTTTGTTTTTATAACAAGAAAATTAAGGCATTTATCTTTTTTCTGCTACTTCACAATTAAGTGCTAGCTTGCATCTGTCAAGCTAGCACATGCAATCCCAGTAATATACATTGACGTTTGTGGTTGTAACATGACAAAATGATGAAAGGTTCAAGGAGCATAAATACTTTGCAAGACGTATGTTGTTGGAATCATGAAGAGTTTATTTTACAGACTAGGAAAATTTCATGGTACTACATTTCTCTTGCTCACGTGCTTTTACCTTTTTGAAGCCTGATGGTAAATGTTGCACCCGACTGCTACACTGAACGGCAAACCTTACCAGGAGGCAGTGTGACTAGCTGGCTGATGTTAACCTGAAAGGTCTCATTCAGTCAAATATCCTAGTAGAGGAGGAGAGGATATAGACTGAGCAGAGATTGTAAATGAAGTGAAGGAATCACCCCAAACCGATGCCGAAACTGTCATCTTTTGGTGATGGTTTTTTAAAATTTATTATCTGAGTAACACAATATAAAACTTTTGAAAGACTTTAACTGGTTTTTGCAAAGTTCTTAAGAGTTTTATCATCAAGATCAGTCGCGCTACATTTTGCAGATGTGCATTGAGCCATGCATGCAGGCCAAATGCTCTGTAAATGTTTATAGAAAGGATACACATCTTTTCTTAGTAATCCACATTTAACACTGCGCTCATGTTGTCTGTAGCCATGTGTCAAACGTGGGCTGGAAGCCAACTGTAATGAACTCCAAAAGAGTTCAGAAGTGTTTCCCTGGCCTAGAATAAACACAGACGGGGGTAAAAACTGTTTGAGGCTCCTCCTCTGTGTATTTTTATAAAACCATGAAGAACAGAATGCAGAGAAGTGCATAAGTCAGCCATTATTTCCTTTGCAGCCTTCAAGTTGGCCTCACCCCCAAAGAAATCTCCAGCTATTTTCACTTTTTTTTTCTAAATCGCTCCTCTTATCCATCTCCATCTTCCCAGTCTTTCGTCTGCTTGTTGTGTGGTGTTATTACTATAGTATTTAGTGTAACATGGTGTTTTTTTTTTTTTTTTTTCTTTGGGTAAATAATACACACACAATCACTAGCCTAACATTGGTGAAGAATATCCTTTCTACTGTATGTATAGAAATACTTAAATAACCTTTGCTTTTACAGTTAGTTGATCCAAAGATGCTTTTATGACTGTTTGAACTTTTTAATTTCCTCCAGACTGATACAGGAGGTGCTTATTTGTGAACTTCTTTCACCCTGATGACATCTCCAAATGTTCATTGTTCATACAAATGTTTAGCTTATAACCCACAAAGTACCTGAGTTAGTGACCTTGTCACTGGCTGATGAAATTAAACACTATTAATAAGCCAATCAGAGCAAGGGAATAAGGAAATTGTGACAAATCCAATAACCTTAACAATGCTTGTACTATTTTCATCCATTTGAGAAGCAACATTTTTTTATCTCTAACATTTTCAGCAAAATTATGCTAACATCAATAACTTTTAAATTTGATTTCTAGATATCATTCCAAGACCCACTCTTAAGGTTTCATCACTTCCCATGGGGACATTGTCCAGAACTAAACCAGACCCAGTACTTGCTCAGCAGACCTTTCAATTTTCACTGCCAAAACTTTGACTTTATCACCGAAAACCAGGCACCGATTTATTGCTGGGCCAGTACGAACTGTTTTTCTCATGATCAGGAAAGTCGCTTATGGAAACCGCCTAGATAGGTTTGCTTTTAACCTGCTTGATTTTTGAAAAATATGATAAAATGAACTAGAATAAATAATAGTAAAAAAAAAACATTGAGCTTCAACATAAATGAGGAAGTGAATTAACACATGAATACCAGGCTAGCTGCCACTCAATTCTACATTGTTACAACATCACAGTTTTTAACTGATTTTGTAAATGTGGCTTACTGGTTAATTTATGAACATTGCTTCTCGCTGGTGTTTTATAAATCCTGCTAGATGTGTTTTGTTTTTCTCACATTTGGAGCACTGTTTATGAATACCAATCAGAGGCCTGAGATGCAAATTGGAATTCATGAACATTGTGTTTTAATTGGTAAACCAGTGGTATTAAGCTGTTTGTTTGCAGAGATATTTATGTAGATTGTCTCACTGCGCTACAATCTGCAGAAGTTCAGATTACAGAGGAGGCAGGATCAAACAAATAACTGGAACTGGCGAGTGGGCGAGCAGGTACACCTTTGACTGGTCACCAGTACATCACAGGGCAACACAGAGACAAGTGACCGTCCCCGCATGCACTCATATCTATGAGTTATTAAGATAGACCAGCTAACCTAATGTAACACGCATGTAGTGCCTTCTGGCCCCTCTTTGCCGTTAGCAGATCACAACAATCACTACAGAAGTACTATAGTCTTATAAAGGATGTTGGGCCTGATCAGAGGATTCTGGATTTCTGGGAGCCTAGATGTGAGTAACAACAGAGGGAAGTGCAGCTTTTGGCTACCAATAATCCAGGTTTTAGGACAGAAATAGCATTTACTGCTTCCAATATAATGGATCCAAGTTGGCATTTACAAAAACAAACAATTGTGCGCTTTTTGGAAAAAATTTAATAAAATTTAAAAAAATAAATAAATAAAGTAACCCGGTCTTTATAGTCTTTTAGTCCTTTTCAATATGTCTGTCCAGTGTTCATTCAATGCCTCATTTATTGTGATCAGTCAGGCACTATCTACCAGTTTGTTCCATCCTTTCGGTTAGGGCTCGCCATTCTGAAGTGGTCCTGTCTTCTCAGCAGCACAATGGGTTGAACAGTGCACCCACAAAAAAACCTGACATAGAACAAGGCCAGAATAAAGTAGCTCAAAACCCAGTAACTAATGTCCATTCGCTTACAGTTACAATTTTAAGCTACAATTTAAAGTGGTTCTAGAGTCATTTCTCTGATATTTTCCATGTTGTACAACTATTTAATTCAAGCTATCACAGTGAAGATCACCAACAGATTAATAAAACCAAAAGAATTATATGTGGTAATACAAACATATTATTTCTACTGAAATACATATCCACGACATAATGGTCTGGCATCAGAATGTGGATTGTAAGCACACATTAGCGCTAGCTTAATAAGAATCGTAGCAAAGTGCATAAGAATACTAGCAAGCGCTAAAAGAAAGGCACTTTACATTGATAACAACACTATGAACTGAATCCATAATACTAAACATGTACCAATTAAAACACTATAAGTGCAAATGCATTTAAAATACAACATACACAACAATATTTATCCACAAACCTTTAAGCGCCATTTTATTTTTATTAAATTGTAGCAATGACTACGGTTTTTAGCCACTTTCTAGTTCATTTTCTGTGCTATAATGCTAACAGAGCACATGTGATCACTCACCGATGCCGTGATTTTGTTGCTACACGAAGCAGGAATGGGGATTTCCAGACTCCAAACCAGAACTCTCTGGAGTTTCATAAACATGAAATTACTAATGTGAATCTTATATCTTGCAGAGTGGTTTTAGGATTGTTTTTCTTACTGATTTTTGAAGGTTTTCAAGCAAGTTTTGCAAGGCCAATAACGGAAGAAACCAGTAGCATTGATCACTCTTAAGCCGTGACTGGTGCATTCTGAGCAGCAGTGGGAGGGGCGGGACAATCAACCCTATTGGCTGATGTGAAATCAGAACCTGCCTGCTTTTGGTTATTCAGCCATTCATCAAAACATATAGGGCTTGTGAAACGATGTTGCGACACATTGCATGCTGGGTTGCTGCAGCCATTTCGTAAGACACGCTAACAATAGCTAACATAAACAACCATAGACCGTGAAAAGAGCAAGTCCCGGATTCCCTATCCGATGTGCAGATGTGCAATATGCTGGATGGGAAGATTCAGCCTCGGGCGCATTAGAGTCAGGAGGAGCTTCTGGAATGGTGAAAGTTTTCGACCATTCTGTGGTAAACAAGGAAGGATCTGAGACCGCACACCCATCACAACAGCCAAACATAGAAGCCCCGTATAATACTTGTACCATCACATCATCTTTTAGAAATTGCTCATCCATCTTCTTTCCTGACAGCTCTTCCTTCAGTTTTCTGTTGTCCTCCAGCAGGCGGTTAATTTCTGCACATCTTTGGCTACACAATCTGCATTCTTGCTTTTCATTTTCATCTCTTGCGTCAGGGGTTGTTGCTTTAATTTCTGTGCGTCCAAGATGTGAAGAAGGTACCCAGTCAGGATAAATTCATAGGCTGACTTCCCTAAGATAAAAATTCATGCTTATACATATGTAGCTTTGCAGCTTATGTGCAGTTCATAGGTACCAAATAGGATTTAAATATGACTTTATTAAACCTACCTGAGTGGAAATGCCGTGAACACACAAACATGCTTCAAGAAATGTCGTGACGGTGATGTTAGATCGCCTTACAGCTACCACCCATGCCATCCGGCACTTCTTTGTTGGTTCTGCCAGCTGTGCGCCATCGTGTTGCTTCCACACTGGAAAAAAGCACTCCATTTGGGATCTGTTGTCCTCTCCGGTTATAAGACCAATTGTGGCAGTTAATAACGCAACAACCATTTGCCATTATAGCGTTTTTCTTTTTTCGAATGTTTAATCAAAACAAAACCGCACCGCTCCAACAAGATGCCCGCCTCTACTAGCCTCCGTATCCTATGCTCCCACAATGCATTGCGCTGCTGACGTCACATTCACAAGCCTTATTGTAAAGCTGTATTACACAGTTTTTAAAGATTTTTTAAAACTATTTAAATATATTTATGAATGTATTTGTGAACACATTGTAACTCTTAATTTATTACTTTTTAAATCTTATTGTACAAGATATGTAATCAATATTATTCATGCTTGTTTTTTAACACTGGCCTACACTAACATGCATGTGGGCGGAAGTTGTGAACCTGGAGATAACCATGTATACACTTGGAGAACCTGCAAACCTTGTGCCTTGTTGCTACAAGCCAACAGCCCTGAAACTAACCTAGTTCTGACATTTTTTCTCATTTTATTTATTAATTTATTCTTTTTTGCTAAATGAAGACTGTGACAGGCTGGCCTAAAATATTTCTACGAACATGTAGCATTTGGAAGGAACATAGCTTTTTTTGGTTCAAGAGCTAGATTGAACTAGTTCAGCACCAGGTAAATCATTTGGGTAGAAAACCCCTGTTTAGGAGGTGTTATACAAAAATTAAGTTTTATTTTCACGGTCCAGGATGTTTCTCCCTTTGTGGTGTTCCTCAAATGCTCAGTCTTTGCCCACCCCTTTTTATCATTCATGTTTTACTTTAATCAAATGAGAAACAATATTTGAAGCCAATCATACATTAATTTTTGTTAAATAATTTAAAGTACAAACGAATCTAAGAGTATTTGTGTTTTTCATTCGCTGCAGGTGACCTATCTGGGCAAGATGACAATCTCTGGGACCCAGTTCTTATCAGGCTGTACGGAGTCGGCGGTAGTGAGTCTGGTAGAACGCCGTGCCTTGGCCCAGAAGCAAGGCACCAACCCCTCGAGCAACTTCCTACTGGAAATCCGTCCCTTCCAGGTGCGCCTCCACCACCTGGACGAGAGCGGCGAAGTCTCTCTAACCGTTGACGCCTACCAGGTGGCGCGCATCGCCTACTGCACAGCCGACCACAGTGTAAGACCCAACATATTTGCCTGGATCTACCGGGAGATCAACGATGACCTGACCTTCCAGATGGACTGCCATGCCGTGGAGTGTGAGAGCAAACTGGAGGCCAAGAAGCTGGCACACTCCATGATGGAGGCTTTCCGTAAGACTTTCCAGAGCATGAGCAGCGACGGGCGCATTCACAAGAGCGGCTCAACAGACGACTTTGCCGAGGACTCATCCACGCCTGACGACTCAACCCCAGACGACGGTTGAAGTCACTCATGTTCCTGATCTCTTTGCTAACAAAAAAAGGGGTGACTGGATGGACAGAATAACTGCTCTTATTCATTTTCCCCTGCTGTTTCTTTCTATTTTGAATTTGGTAAGAAAATATATAAATATACATATATCCACTCTATGAACCAGGACGATGAAGTAGCCTATAAATTGAGTGAAGGAAAGATCTGATAAAGAGCTTCTAGACATGAAAGTACTCGATGACCCTCTGGAGGGATTGAAGCCCCACTGTAATAACCCACAAAATGGTACTCATCGTTTCCCTTTTAGCCCCTGTTGTTCTTCACCTCTCGAAAACTAAGTGGGGGTATTTTTTTGTCCACAAAAAGAAACAAATTTTTATCCAATGCCATACTAACCTTTTTGCTCTTCTTGCCATGTAGGGACCAAATGCAGGTATGCAGGTGGCCTATTCCAGGAGTTTAGGACTGTCGATGATCCTTCATCTGTTATGTGAATCTGTGTTAAAACGTTTTAGCCATCATAACAGCAAATGAGTATGTGGGGGGGCTTTCACTAGGGTTACCTTATGTTATCCAAGAAAACGATCACTTGAGAGAGCCACAACTTCTGTCTCCATTTTATTGGTACTGAAAGATACAGTGTCTGTAAGACAATGAAAAATTGGTTATATTTCAGAAGTTCTCACTAGGCTGGAAGCCTGAGCCTGTATGAGACACCTTATTCGTCTGAGTTTGTTTTA
The DNA here is from genome assembly GCA_036173005.1 of Crenichthys baileyi. Lineage (NCBI taxonomy): Eukaryota > Metazoa > Chordata > Actinopteri > Cyprinodontiformes > Goodeidae > Crenichthys > Crenichthys baileyi. The sequence continues at coordinate 126,303 of JAHHUM010001868.1, read as the reverse complement.
TGTATACCAAAATACAGGCTACATTTTGCCTTTCAGATTATGTGCCTCAGTTTCCCGTCATGTCACAGTGCATGCGTGCTTTTACGTTTATCTTTGTGCGTATAGTAGGTGTAAATGCTTAATTCTCTTCTGTGTGTATATGCATGAAAATGCAAGCATCTGGGTGTGAGAGAGTAGGAAGACATGAGGAATAAGCGATTGAAACAGAGGGGGATAATATTTTTTGTTTGAAGTTTTTTTTAATTCGACATGGTACTGCAACCATTTTCCACATCTTCCTTTTTTTCATCGTTATCTTACACAATATTCAAGTAAAACAGTCAGAGCATGCCAGATGCTGACGTTGCTAAATTGCAACCATCAAAGTGAGCAGCTCACATCTCCTGGCCGCTGCTGAATGTACGAGTCCGTCGTACTGTGAGCGCGCTACATCATGCCCAGTCACTTCAGGCTCCACTAATCGCCTCATGTTCCCTCAGTGTCTTGAAGGGAGTGAAAGTAAGTGGGATAGATATATCTGCTGCTCTGCATCTCCACTCCACGGCTGAAGCGCTTTCCTCTCTGACAGGACATCGCTGAACAGACTCAACGCCATCGAGTCGCTTGGTTCTAATCAGCACATGCAGGGCCTTGTAAAAGTACTATGACCCCTTGATATTTGTCTTCTACTGTCACTTAAACATAATTTTTAGTGTATTTTATTGGGATTTTTTTTGTGATGGACCTTAATAAGGTAGTGCATTTTTGTGAGGTCAAAGAAAAATAATACATGGACTTCGAAACTAAATACAGATCTGAAAGTGAAAGCTTTAAACGTATACCCATAACATGTTCCGATGGCAAATTAAGTGTGATTTTGGCCATATCTGAGGACTGCACCTTCTTCCACATTCTTGCTTCTTCCACAATGCTTGCCCTACATCAGACGGGAACTTCAGAAGGGAGTTCATATAGCTGGCTAGCAAGAATCCAAAATTTTTTCTGTTAAAGGCTGGATTTGTTGCATGGCTGACTAATAGTTTTGTCAGCAGATTCTCCTACTTGAGCTTTGGCTCTCTGCAGCTCCTCCAGAGTTACAATAGGCATCTTTTTCTGATTAAAGCTCTCTTTGCCTGACTTGTTGTTTTAGGGGGATGACCATGTGCCATACTCTTCATTTTCGGATGATTTGTTAAACTATGCTTGGGAAGACGTTAAAAGATACTGCTTTACAAATTAGCCCTGACTTAAAGCTTTCCACAGCTGTCTGCCTGATCTTTCTACTCTGTTCCTTGGTCTTCATGATGCTGTTTGTTCACTTATGTTCTCTAACAAACCTCTGAGGCCTTCACCGAAAAGCTGGATGTATACTGAGATTAAATTACACATGAGTGGACTCTATTTACTAATTAGGGGATTTCTGGAGGCAGTTGCTCGCAGTGGATTTCATTTAGGTGGTGTTGGAGTAAAGGGAACTGAAACCGATGCATGGCATGTTTTCAATTTCTTGACAAAAAAAAAATAAATTCTTCCTCCTCACTAAAATGCACAAACAAATCCCAATAAAAAATGTTGAAAGTTGTTTAACCAAATGTGAAAAAATTCAAGGCATATTAATACGTTGGGAAATTATTGTAAACTTAGACAAACCTAGATACAAGAAAACAAACTGTATGTACACAAAATGTATTTCAAACTTGCTCAGTAAGCTTATGTAAATACAAATGTATCACTTTCTAAATATTACAACATAAATGGTGATAGCTATTTTAAATAAAAAATATTGAGAACCTTTATATGCTGAAATAGGGTAATTAAGCTGAACTGTGAAGAAGTGGAGAGAGTGATTTGCAATGGATGGAAGAGTGTGTGTGTTTGAACTGAATGTGGTGGGAAGTGTCTACGGAGAGGTTGGAGAGAGAGGGAATGATTGTAAAGCTGTAGTTTACCATGCCATGTCTGCCTCACAGCTCAGGCACGCTTTAACATATGGTGTATGTGCAAAGATCAAAAACACAGTTGCATATAAAGCATTTACCAAGATCCCAAGATGGTGTGGTCTGTTTTGTCTCCAGATCACAGTCCTCTCCCTTCATTTATTCCCCAAAGTAAACCAGATCTGTGCTAAGAGAGGATCTTTTTTATTATTCTGTAAACTCTGCTGGATTTAAACTGAATGGATTCCCTGCTGTGGCAGCGTGTGGGAGGATAAACACCAGGCATTCTCAGTTTCAGAGCAAACAGAACGGCTCAGACACATGATGTTCTGACAAGGTGCCAGCATAACCTCACTCTCCGCTCGTCCACGTTTTCCTGGGACCTGGTCAAGTTGTGAAATCAGTTTTTAGACTATTGTTTGCTTTAGTAAATGAGACCTATCCCCCTCCTCTTAGCCACCATGCTGGCAGTTCCAAAATATGCGGAGCCATGACCAGGATTGAGTATCTCCCACTCTGGTACAGTAAGTGTCTTTTACGGGCGAGTTCACACTGTCAACAACAAACTTACAAACTTAATGGCATTTCCAAATGTTTCGGTTTCAATGCCTTCATTCCTCAACTGTTTTTTAAATTGTGTTGTTGTAGTTTCCTCTATAACGTGCCCACATCAGTAACAGAATAACTGGTTCCTTTTTGCTTGTGTAGCAGGCAATCATTTTGCAGCATAAGAGCTGCAGAGAATTAGATGCAAAATGGATGCTGTGAAATATGCTAATAGGCCTTGAAAGAAAACACTGCCCCCTTCTGACGAGCACAGATACTGCCTCTGCTTCTGAAGCTTCATTTTCCTTTTCAGAGACCTTGTGATGTTACCGTGGTTATTGCATTTTCAGCTAACTGTACATAAGCTTCACTTGTATGCCTCTTTGTTTCTGCCGAGTCTATATGTCCTGCCGTTTTCCTCGACCGTGGCTGTTTGGCTGACCCACTTCAAGCAAAGCTGCAGTGCAGAGGGGTCCTGCTGGGGCCCAGGAAAGAGGCCACCCCCGGCCAGTTGCCTCTGGTCCACTGAGGCCTGAGCAAACCACAGTTCACAATGCTGCTCTGTTACCCCTCCAGTTGGCTGCTCTTCCTTTCCTGAGTCTCACAGTTGCCTGTCTATCCCTCTGCCAAGGGCCTACAAACTCGAGGTCAGTTTGGGAAAGAGCGGTGCCAATATAGCTTCTGATCAGACTTCTTTGAGTTTCTGTCTCGGCCTCCTCTTTCACTCGGCGGGGCCCCTCGGAGTAAAAGTGTGGTGAAGTACTGTAAACATGTGTGAAGTGAACCATGGCCTGTACGCATTCTTTCAGCCTGTGGTTTTTACTGAAACAACATGAATTTTATTGCTAGAGATGCAAAGTTGAGTGATTAAACATGGTGGAAAAAAAAATCCTTTCAGGTCTTAGTAAAAAAAAAGCAAAGTGACAAAATTATAAATTGTAGTATATTAGCAGATGTAAGACTTCAAAAGTAAACTTAAATATGTAATTCAATAAAACACTGTTAATTGTTATTTAGATGCTTTTTCCGGCACGAAGAAAAAACGTTTCAGCTTCATAGTTATTACATTATAAACTGGAAAACGAAGAAATTAATCAGAATATCACTGGAACGTTAATTTATGACACTAATTCAGCTCAGAGAGTAAAACTCATATATAGTATAATTGCACACAGAGGGATATAATTGATATATTTTTAAAACAAAAATGTGCAGGCCTACACAATCATAGGAAGGAAAGGCCGACTTGTTCGTTGTCCAGCAATTACAGACACCCTCCTTATGCCAGAGATGTTAACAATGCTGGTTGTTCACAGGCTGCAGTCTCCCAAGCATGTAAACGGAAAGTTGAGAGGAAGGAAAAGGCGTGGGAAGATAAAGGTTATCCAGCAACAGGGATAGGAGGATTGTGAAGGAAAGCCTATTCCAGTGTTAAGCCATTCCTGAACCAGATACGGAAGTGTCTTACTTGGACGAAGGAGAAAAGGGACTGAACTGTTCAGTGGTCTAAAGTTTAATTTTGAAAACAAGATCCCAGGGTTTGGAGGACAAGTGGAGAGAAACAGAATCCAAGTTGTTTGAGGTCAAGTGTGAAGTTTTCATGGTAATTTCAGGTTTTTGGAGCCATGCCATCTCCTGATGTTGGTCCTATGTTTTATCACGTTCAAAATCATTGCTGCCATCTACCAGGAAGTTTAACACTTAAGTGCTCTTTCGCACAAAGCTGAGGAAAATTTAACAACTTGAAACAATGGGTCCAACCGAATAAGCCCTGAAACTGCTGAGATAATTAAGTCAGAAACAAATTCAAAAACTGAAGACGGCTCATTGCTTCGTGGACCTCAGGCTTTGGTTGTCATGGTATCGTTTGTCACACTTCAATCTTCATTTACCATTTTTAAATAACTGGATAATGTTCTTATTAAACAAAAAGACTTCTAATATTTTAGGATGTAGCAGGGGAGTGAATAGTATGAAGCCCAATTAATTCAGATAACCTAACCCTGCTAGTCCAGCATCTCCCAGCCTCAACATCTTATGCTAATATTTGGCAAGATGACATGTATCTCAAGGCACATTACAAGACCAACAGGTCTAAATGATATGTTATAGATAACAATTTCACAATCTGAATGTTGCATTTGTTGTGGATGATATATCTGTCTCTTCTGACTATAGCTGAGTTTTCTGTAAATGGAAAATTACACTTTTCTGAAGCTTAAGCGTATCAATAAAATGATTCACCATTAAATATTGCTAGAAAACTAGTATAAAAAATATCCTAGAGTAATATCTCCACCAGGCCGAATGATAAATGATCTCCTTTAGACATAGGAGCATTTTCTCTGATCATATCCAGATCCCCCCTCTCACCCCTCCTGGTGGATCTCTCCTTGAGGCCTTCATGTGATTTAAGATTCCAGCCATGATGAAATATGCACTGTAACCAACAGGAGAGGCGCCGTTGTCCTCTTATTACAACCTGAGACACTCTGGCGAAGGAAGCCCAAAGCACTCGCTGTTGAAAAAGCAAAAACAAAAAAGCCAGAGAGACAAAATGAGAGACCAAATGCTCCTATGAATTCCTTGGGGACAGGAAATGTCTGGTCTGAGATCCATGAAGAGCATGTCTGAACAAGAGATGAAAGTCTGAAAGAGGGATAAACAAAAAAAAAACAGCCTGGAGAAAAGTCGGTCTGTCTGCAAACCCTGCTTGTCATTACATTATTCAAATTCTTTCCACTTTCTGTATTGTCTTTTAATCAGTTTTGGAGAAACATCCAGATTTGCAACGTTCCACTTCTCCCATACTCAGATCTGACTGCCCTTACTGTTCCATGGTGTACCTAAAATTATTTTAATCCTTTTTTAACCTCTCTGCAAAGTATAGCTTTAGGTGAACCATGCAAATATACAAATAGCAAGAAAATCCTGCTAGGTTAGCTTTGTTTTAGGTGAAACTATAATCAAAGTTAGGTTTTCACCCAAGAAAACTGAATGCTGAAACTGAATCAAAAGTTGTTTCAACAAAATACTAGTTTAAGTGTGTGCACAGTTACACAAACTGATCATTTCACCAATTTAATTTTTCACTGATTTACACTATTTTAAGTTAATTGTACAGGATACATGTCACATTAAGGTGGAATATGTTTTCAAAGGGTATATTGTGGTCTTATTCTTTTAGGTATCAAAACCAGGCATGTTAACAGGGGTGTGTACACCCTTGAGAGCCACTATATACGAAAACCTAACCAAGTAAGTGAGATTTTACAGACCGTGCACTTTATTGATTTTGCGTAGATCTGTTGTTTGGTGGTAAATTATTTTAGTGATTTTGTCAAGTGGTAAAAAAACACAAAGGGAGCACTCCATATAGGCAAGATTTTATAAATATATCTATATTAACTAAGAGCAATTGGAAGCTTTAAATACACAATTTTTTTCCTAAATGTAATTTTTTCGTATTTGGGATCTAATTCATGGCTGCATTTTGGCATCCAGACTGATTCACTAATGTGAAAGATAGTAACTGGTTAATAGAAAAGAATGTCTGTGGAAAAAAATAAAAGGGAGTTGAATGTGTAGGTGGCAGGTCAGAAGACACGATTCATTTGGTTCGTCATGTTGTGTCCAGATGTTCAGGAAAGTGCTGGCTTATCCATCTATTTCACATTGCAGCAGCAGGGTCAGACCGCTCAGAAATTCGAGCATACCAAAGTGTCTGGTTTCATATACTGTCTAAAAAGGAAAAAAAATATATTTTGCACCTTTAAAGACTGAGTCCAAGTACACTAAATCATTTCAAGACGAGAGGTTGCTACCTTTTTTGTCCACTAGGTGCCAACCCTGCTCTGCATTTGGAAACCCTCATTTTATACAAATCTGCAACCTTAAGAGATAACTAAACCAAAAAAGTTTAATAATGAACTAACATTACTCTTGTTCTTGGTAATTTATGTTAAACAGTGTATTATTATTATTATTATTATTGACACTGTGGAGAGTTTGATTTTAATAGCTGCAGCTTTATGTTTTTACTTATAGTGTAAATGAAAAAACAAACATTTTACTAAGACATTTCAGATGCTCCTGAAGGGGACTAACCAAACGGTCTCAGTGGGCTATCTGTCTCGTTTCTGTCTTCTCTCAGCCACCAGAGTGTTTCTTCATCACCAATGCCATACTTGCATCTGGATGGATGAATGGATGGATGGATTGATTGACTGACGGACGCATGGATGCCCCATCACGTTTGTTCCTGCCTCATGTACCAGAGCCTTTGAAAGGAGTGCTCAGATAAGCACTGAGGACATATTATGCTGACAGGTCATTTTGCTGTGAATGATCCAGAGGTTCAGACAGCTTTCTCTGACATTTAACAATGGAAGCAATCTTTGGGCTTCAGGACAGCTGAAAACCTCTTTATTTAGTTCTATTTAGTCATTTTAACTTGTTGCTAAAGGGACATTTTCTTCAGAACTTACTGACATAGTGCCTAAGCAGTCAAGCCTCTAAAGCTGTGCAGAAAAGATCACTACAGCCATAAGGTCTTCTGAGGCTGGGGCTCTGTGTTCTAAACCGGGCGCTGTTCTAAACATGGAGCTGTCAACCTCTGCAGGTTGTTGGGAGGCAGTATGTTGAAGTTAGAGCTCATCCTTAAATCCAGAACCAATCTCACCATCATCACTTTATCCAATAATGTGTGGGTGTATTGTTCTGGTTCTGCTGCATTCAGTGATGATCAAGCACTGCATGGTGCTCCAATTCCAAAAGATTACTGTCAATCTGTCTCAGGCTCTCGCTAATATTCACTTAGCATTGCTCTACTTTTTTCTTGCTGTCTACTAATATGGTTTCCATTGTTAGCACTGTTGTGATGAGGTCTGATTTAATTTCAATTTTGGTTCGTAATTTTGAACTGATCTTAAATATCAAACATAAGATGCTATGTTTGATAAGCCTATAATCTGGTTCAGTGATTTTCTTTCATTCACCATAGAGGCTCCTTCAGCTGATAAACCCCCTTTTGTTTTATATGCTCTCAGTGTATTATAGGCTTGTGCACCTTCATTTATAATAATGAGTCTTTTTACAGACTTTTCTTCGTTATGGTCATTTACTGCAATACCTTCAGAAGAACTGGAATGAAATTCTCTGCAAAACCTATCCTCTAAATTAAAATATATCACAGAGCAGTAGAAATTCGCAGCCCCAGATATTGTTTTCAGTCTTTCATCCTGATTCATGTCCTTTGCTTGGCTGGAGTTCTTCTCAGGTGATCTTGTTAAAGCGCCACATAGTGTCAGGGCTCATATTTTAAGTGACACAAAGCACCAGCTTGACTCACATGTAGACGCTATGTGAAAAATGAAGAGATGTAGCCTGTAGTAACATTAAAGCAAGAGATTCCAGCTCGCCAAAAACAAAAAAGAAGAGAAGGAATCTAACATACATTTGTGAGAAAATGATGAAACCCAACGAAAACCTATGTGTTTTATAATGTTTCACATAATTCATAATTACAATTATGATTGTTCATGTTTAGTATAAATTTTGCCATGCTGAAATATTCTAGTAATATATATAAACAATTTAAATTCACTTTTATTACTGTTTTGTGAGATATAATAAAAATGTATTTTCTAGTGAGAAAAAAATTAGGACACCCCGTCATTTATTGCTTCTTAAATCGGCACAGATCATGCTAAGCCTTTTCACATTTGGTGGACATGATGAGAACATCACTCAGTGTTTTTGAAGGAGATTTGCGCTGTTTAAATCTCAGACATTCAGTTTGCTGTGCTAAGTGAATAATCAAATGAGTGTAAACACCATGGTGAGATCGAAAGAGCTTTCTGAGGCCCTCAGAAATAAGACTGAAGCAGCTTATGAGTCAAGTGAAGGATTTTAAGAGGTCTCAAAAGAATTTTAAATCAGCCATTGCAATAGATGGAAAACAGTCTGCAAGTTGAGAACATTCAAGTGAGTTCACCCTGAGAATAGACAGCAAGGAGTTTAAAGAAGTCTTCAAAAACCCTTAAATGTCGTTGCAGGCTTGTTGTTGAAGAGAAAGCGCATGTCTCTATACAATCAGAAAGAGACTGAAGTTGGTGTAAAAGGACAAAAACCTTGAAAAGAACATAGACAGAGACCAGGACGTTCGGAAAAATTTTCAGACCGATAAATCTGAAATGGAAATATTTGAACACCACAACGGAGAACATGTTTGGAATAAACCAAAGCACAGAGCTGGCAGTGTCATGGTTTGGAGATGTTTTGGTGTAGGAGGACATCACCATAGAAGGTGCTTGAGGAAAATATGAGACCATCTTGTGCCAACACGTGGTTGGCTTAGTTTTACAAAGCTGTTATGTTCTGATATTTCTTCTAAAACACATGCAACTTTGTATTTAATTCCTATCAGACTCTGCACATACGGGCTGCTAAAAGTCTTCACAGTTGCCAAATTAACCTTTTTTAGGGAGGAGTTTGCAAGAACTGTAGGCTAGTGTTATCTCTCCTCCTCTCTGTTTTAAAATGACTCATTGATGAATAACCTCACTTTTTTGCTGTTCCAGTAATTTGTGTAAAGACAAAATGTACAGGTGTGCAGACTTGTTCTATATATATATATATATATATATATATATATATACAGTATATATATATACACACTGCTCAAAAAAATAAAGGGAACACTCAAATAACTCATCCTAGATCTGAATGAATGAAATATTCTCATTGAATACTTTGTTCTGTACAAAGTTGAATGTGCTGACAACAAAATCACACAAAAATTATCAATGGATATCAAATTAATTAACCAATGGAGGCCTGGATTTGGAGTCACACACAAAATTAAAGTGGAAAAACACACTACAGGCTGATCCAACTTTGATGGATATATATATAGATATATATATATATCTATATATATATCTATATATATACATACATATGATTTGTTTCTCCATAAACAAGCACTGTTCTCCTCCTACCCCTAAGCCACAGGTAAACAGATACATATATATATTCATTTATATATGTTTTGATGTATTTGACTGGTATCTTCAGACTGCACGTGTTTTTGCTGTCTCTTTTGACTCTTTAATGAGGCATTGTCCTTGGACTCTACTCCTTGTGTCACAGCTTGCTCTACACATGACTGAGAGAGATTTGAAAACTGCTTAAAGGCAGCAGACGATAACAGGAAATATAGAGGTAGCACTTGATCCAAATGGACTGTTATCATGAATAATAATGTGTGTGTGTGAATTATTTAGTTTTTACAAGCAAAGACAAATTTTCCATCAAAAAGCCAAGCCTTCTTCACCTACAAGCTAATCAGAGGCTTCAGCATCTTCAGTGTCACCTAATTACAGACCTCTGGATCAAAACATCTTTGTGCAGGTCTTGTTGGGGAAACACATATGAATCAGTTATTATGTGAGTTATTAACAGCCATTACCAATGTTCTTCTGTAAGACTTGAGCAAACATTTCTTTTTCAAGGATTGGTAACAATTAGTTTGATTAAACTGCAAAATAAAAAACACAAAATATAACTATGTTAATAATTTTTTACATCAATCAGACTAAAATAAATTAAGCACTCACACTGGAGATGAAGTAGCGATATTCTGCCTTCATTCAGGGGTTTGATAGAGACATATAAAACGAGGGAGTAAGGGGGTGGCATATTTTTAGGCAGAGTGTTGTTATTTTAGGAGTTCAATTGGAATTAGAAATACGACACATTCATAAGTGACATCTTTTTTATACTGTCAAGAGTCCCTAGGAGTCCGTTTTTCAGAAAGGTGCTGAATATGAATTATAGCACCCACATGTGTAAAACGCCCATAAAACAAATCTAGTTATTATAGCAGTAGCATAACCTCACACTGCAAAAATTTGAAAAGCAAACCTTTGATCCAAGTTCATTTATTCAGTATGAGGGAAAAAAAAACAGGTTAAAAGATCATACGTTCTTAGTTTGGTGGTTTAATGTTTTGTACAAAATCACCTGGGACACATCTCTTTAACTCATCACAAAGGCTTTCTACATTTAGGTCTGGGGACTGAGATGGCCATTGAACGAGGTTAATTTTGTATCTGCTGAACAATTGCTGTGTTGCTTTGGCCATCTGTTCTGAATTGTTATCCTGCTGGCAGAAGAAACCAGATTATTATTTAAAATGTCCCTGATGCCATGCACTCTAACAAGGTTGCTGAGGGCTTTTGGAAGGGAAACAGGGACCCAGCATCACTGATCTTCCATCACATTTGCTAGTGAGCATGAGGTGCCTTCTACAAATGTATGCATTGTTTTAACGCAAACCTTTCTGCAGAGTTTGTTGCTGAAAGCTAAGTTTAAGTCTTATCTGACCAAAACAAACGATTGCAGGAAAAGCCCAAGCAGGGTTCAGCAGACTCCACATGTTACTTTTGGGATGGTACAACAGAAAATAATTGTATTTTTGATGTGAAAAATGCATTACAATCAGTATGTAAATAGCAGAGGTGAGGACTCAGGTCACATGACTTGGACTGGAGTCAGACTCGAGTCATTAATTTTATGACTTTAGACTTGAAATGTTCATAGATTTGTGACTTGAGTTTGAATGTTACACCAATGACTTAGGACTTGAACTGGACTTGTTCCTGTTTATTTGAAAAGACTTGATATTTTACCCAAACTCTGAAGTTTAAAACACCTAGTATTTAAAAAGTGCACACCATTGATTCATTTTACTCATCTGATATTAACAAACGTTGACCGTTTCTCTGTCTTTCCACACTGTGTACATATGTGTGCGTGAGCTGCAGCACAGCCAATCAAATTAACCAGATTGAAAAACAAAATAAGTTCAAGACAAATATGCTTGAGTAATTTCTTTTGGGTACATAAACTATGAAGTACTGAACAAAAAACAGAATGCAATATATGCAAAACATGCAAGAACAACAGACGGAAATGAAACAACTTCCAACTTTGTCCAAAATTTGAAGTTGCACAAAGAACCATAGATGGTACTTTTCTTTTGCTACAATGAGATAGCTGACTTACTCCGCCTTATTAGACAAATCGGTAGTTGAAAGCAAATACAGCCCGGTATGTCACAGATCATCATGACGACCCAGTGTTTTGCACACAAACTTCAGCTGGTGGTGAGACATGGCTTGAGAGAGACCAAAGAGGCAACTCCTACGCTTTCAAAGTTATCTAAGCTCAGCTCACTACTGCACACAAGTACGACATTCAAAGAAATGTTTGAAGCTGAATTTGGTGAACAGAAAGGCATCCCTGCTGCTGTAATCACAAGATTGGAATTCAACACTGAGACAAGTGAAGGCAGTCCTAAAGTGTGAACATCTAAAACTCTCTGCTGTTCTTGAAATGGCTGGGCACAAGGAGATATTATTCACAGCACGAGAGTGGAACCTGTTGAAGGAGATGGTTGACATCTTAAAGCCTTTAAGAAGCAACTGATTTGACACAAGGTGAGAAAATAGTCACGATCAGTGCTGTTGATCCATCCGTGCTGTCCCTCAATCACCACATTGAGAAACTGAAGCCTCAAGTCCATTTCCTGAATGGTCTGGTCAGGACTCTCCCGACATCTTAAACAAAAGATTTATTTGAATTTTTATCAGTCTGAGAATGGCTAGAGCAGAAGATGGGATCACTGTCTCCTTTTCAGATCCAGTGTACATCAAAGCCACTGCTTTGGATCCAGTATTTTCTCAGTAGTGCGTGGAACACCATATGTTGGGCAGTCATGACATAAAGACAGAAGTGACACAAAAACATAAAGATTGAATTTTGTATACATTTTTCTGTATTTTTTGGCACAAATTCTAAAAAGGGCTGTTTTGCTGTTGTTAATTTGATGTTTTGTCAGATCTTATCCTGTAAGATGCTGCAGATCCTGCAAAGTCAGAGCAACCTGTGACTCTGGGTGATGAAGATCAAAAGGACTGTGAAGATGGAGGACTCATGCCTCTTTATCTAGCAATCCAATGGGTTTGTGTTTGGCAGTTGGCAGGAGAATGGTACTTACGTGACTGCATTGTGTGAAGTGCAAAGTTTGGTGCAGAGGTGATTATGGTGTGGGTCTGTTTTTCAGCTGGGTTCAGCACCATAGTTCAGGTAAAAGGAACTCTCTATAACAATTTTATGCGCTTGACTCTGTGGGAACAGTTTGCAGATGGCCTCCTCAGTTCCAACATGAATGCACACCAGCTCACAAAACAAGCTCCATAAAGACATAGATGAGGCAGTTTGGTTTGGAGTAACTTGACTGGTCTGCACTCCTGACCTGATAAAAAAAAAAAGCTTTGGAATTAATTAGAGCAGAGACTGTGAGCCGGGCCCTCTCATCCTACATCAGTGTCTGACCTCACAAATGTTCTGGAATAATTGTCAAATACTCCCATAAAATCACTTCTTAACCTCGTAGATATGCTTACCAGAGGAGCTGAAGCTGCTGTAGCAACAATGTGTGCCAACTGCATATTAAAGCCAGACTTTGATACACCTGGGGTGTGGAAATGTTCGCCTCAATGTTTGCTTAAAAAAAGCAAAGAATTTATGAGTGAGCTTCTGCCCTCACTTGTATCTTCCAAGTTCAATGTCCTGGTTCAGGCTCCTGGTTCAGCAACTGCTCACTGGAAGAAGCACAGAACCCTGATTCTAGCCATATTACTAATATGACCAAAATCAAAGCATGTATAAATGTGTGGTTTCACAGAATGGTACTAGCTTTACACATCTTTATCTGGTATATTTGTGATTCCCTGCTTTATTTTTGTTTGAATGATATGCAATCTCCATGTTCTCTCATGGTGCTCATTCAGTAACATTCCTCGTGACCTTTCTTTCTGATTATATCACAGTTCCCATCCAGTGCTCTGACATTTTCTAACTGACGCTCTGTGTTCATTACAAGCCTCAGATGGGGCAAAGAATGAGGCCATGCAGCTCAGAGTCCAGAGAGAAGTATGCTGGGTTCTGTATGAATAGTGGCAACATCAGTGAAGGAGGTGTGTATGTTTGGCTGCTTAGGACCGAAGAAGTTCATGTTTAAACACAGCATACAGTTGATTCTGTCAATGATGGTTTCAGAAGTATAAATATTTAAATATTAACATGTGGTTTTAAAATGTCTTTCTTTGAAAACTCAGATGTATGAAAAATACATGTGTGGCGTAAAAAGACTACGTCCACGAATGCTGCAAGCAAACCATAATAAAAGCCAGAAAGGACAGTGTCTAGCAAACCATGACAGATCAATTCTTTCCATTTAGTGTTCATTTGAAGTAAATTACACTTTAAATTACTGCCTTCTGCAGGTAGATATAATACCAGTTTAATTTCAACATCATTTTCATTTTTAATTTTAAAACATCATGCAAATGTGCTTGACTGCTCTCATCATTTCTGGGTCATTTTATTTCAATGTCTAACACTAAGTTAAGTGTTACTAATGGATTGGAGGAAGAAAACTAAAATTACCTAGATGGGTCTGCTCACTGAGAAGCAGACGTCTCTTCCATCTTGACCTCAGTGTCACAGTCATTTGTCTTTAGATTCATAAATAACGGTTGAACACAGACTGCTGGAATGTCTTTGTTCAGCTGTTATTTTAAACCTTTCTGAATACATGTACCACCTGTAGGATAAAAGTAATTGAAACATATTTTGTTCAACGATTGCATTTCTCCTGCTAAAATTTGTAGCTACCTCCAAACTTTATGGCACCCCTAGAAAGGATGTATAAAAAGCCACAAAATTCATGTGTCTTTTATAGCCGTAGAATGATCGCATGCTGAAAAATAGAGAAAAATACAATGCTTAATTTACTGAGTGGAGGAAAATAATCCTACATTGAGAAATATTTGTTTCAACAGAATCACGAGTGCCGCAACCATTTAACCCTACTAACAATTCTTCAAAAATAAATGAAATTGAACTTGAGTGAGGTGGATGGTAAAGGAGGTAAAATAACTCCTGAAGTCACTGGTTGAGAACTGTGGCAAAGAGTGGCATCTTCCTAAAGTTTTTCTAACAACCTGCCAAGAAAATGGAAGGAAAACATCTATTCTGCCTTGCCACCATTACTCTCACAAACCTAAACATGTGGTGTTGGCTAAATGATACCGGGACTTTAAATGGAATTGGTCATAAAACTGAAACAGGGTTCACACTGTGCAATTATCAGCAAACTTAGCCCAAATATTTTAGTGTGAAGAAATATTTCTGGTCATTACCTTAGGTTAGTGGTCTGTGGTGACAGACTCACCGACAGCCCATTTAGCACTTCCATGACCAAAGCTGACCTTATGTTTATGTATTTGAAAGATGCTTTTACCCAAAGTGGCTTACAAATGAGGACATAACTGTGCAGTTATTATCACACGTCTGAAAAATATCAAGTGGTGTCAAAAAAATTGTGAAAAAATCAGATCAATGTCTGATAATTGTCCTCTTTTGCCCAGCCATGAAAACTTCTTAATTTCATGTTAAGATCACATAGTGTCACATGTTCAAGTCCTTTCCAAATCTTGAAATCACTCTCTGTGTCCAGCCTAAGATCCTGCTTTTTGGCAGAAAATATTCCAGGAGAGTCTGGCGTAAAGCAAAGAATGAATATGTGAAAAAGCACCTAATCCCCACTGTTAAGTATGGTGGAGGATCTATGATTTTTATGCCTGTTTTTCTTCCAAAGGCTTGTTTCAGTGAAAAGTTCTAATAGCCTCTGTTAGTAAACTGAAAATGGGTTTTCACTGAGTCTATCAGTAGGCCAAATCAACTCAACAATGGTTTACAAGACAGATAATCTACATTCTTACATTGCCATCTCCGTCTATAAATAATATAGAATACATGTAGGGTGAACTCAAGAGAAGAAAGCATAAGAGAGAACCCTGAATTGAGATTGTTCAAAGATACCTTTCTCTGTTTACTCCACCTTCATGAAATGCTATGGTAAATAGTAAATGGACTGAATTTATATGGCGCTTTTCTATACATACCAACCTCTCAAAGCACTTTACACTACAGCCACATTCACCTAATGTCACTCACAAACACGCACACACGATACATAGATCGGTAGGTAACTTGGCGTTAACTGCCTTCAACATGTGGCAAGAGGAAGCTGGAACCGAACCCTCAACTTTCAGATTGCAAGGCAGGTACTCCTCCCACAAACCCACAATCACCTTTTGGAGAGGACTTAGTTCTGTCCTACTAGAAAAAGGGGATGTACAAAGTACTAACAGCATTTTTTTCCTGATATGCCTCCCAAA
The DNA here is from genome assembly GCA_036173005.1 of Crenichthys baileyi. Taxonomy (NCBI): domain Eukaryota; kingdom Metazoa; phylum Chordata; class Actinopteri; order Cyprinodontiformes; family Goodeidae; genus Crenichthys; species Crenichthys baileyi. Next base: position 110,528 of record JAHHUM010001868.1, on the reverse strand, counting down.
TTACTGGTTGGCATGTAGGTAGCCTCTAATGTTGCTGTGGACAGTTGGTGACCCTTAGGTCCACTTTGTGCTGCAGTTCTCCAACAACAGGCACCTGTTTTACATATGAAACCAGAGGGCTTCGTCTTTCTTCTACTCCTGTCACAAAGTAGTGATACAAATGTTAACATAAAAAGGATCTTTTACCACATGTTTATATGCAACAAAATAAAAATGAGCTTTAGAGAGAGAAATCCGAAAGGCATTTTAAAGAATAGTTCTGAAAAATATAACTTACCAAATTTTAAAGACTTCTCTTGTTTTAAATCTTTTCTTATGTTTAAACATTTATTGAAACTATTTGAAATAGCTTTTTTTGTCCATAACTGTATGAACTCAACAGGCCCCTCTTGGCCAGTAAAGTATAAACATACTGAACAAAAATTAAATAATGCATAAAACCTGCTTGCATAAAGTCTATAGCCTCCTTTATTTAGTGTACTCTTATCCCTTTTATATTTCCAAAAAGGTGTAGCATATCTAATTATTTCAACTGTGGTTTTTATTTGTGGATTTATCCAAAGGGTTTATCAATAAAGTAACCAATTAGTTTTATCTTATCAAACAAAAGGCGCTTGTAATCTGAAGATCTTACTGGTAAACATGAAGGATTATCTGGGCTCACAGTTGAAAAGTTTAAAGATACTTATTAAATAAATTATAATTTTACACTTTGCATAAACATCTACTTTATGCGAAAACAGTCCAAATGTTCGAACCCCCAGTAAACCAAAAGTCTGACTCCAATGTGTAGATGATGGTGAAGAAACACCCCTCTGTTTACTGCTTGGTGGTCCGATGCCCTGTTTTGTTCCCTAAGATACCGCATCAGAAGCCAGGCTTTTATTTCATGCCCTATGCTGTTTAGATAAGAGCAAGAAATGGAAAAGTTGATATAATGTGAGACATGCCTGGAGAGAAAATAGAAAAACCTTCAAAAGTCGTTTACCTCTGCACGACTCTGACTAACCCAGTTTCTCCCCAGTTTTCAGTGTCCTTGAGCAAAGAGTCACTCACTCATGCGTGTCAAACCAGATGTCATAACTGGGGAAATCTCTTAAGTTGATAAATTGAAATGCTTAAGGAGGTAATGAAGAGACTAACATGCTACTTTGTGTAAATTTATTAAAAAAAAAGGAGAGATTTTATTTAAAATGTTAAAACAGATCAACCATGTTCATGAGTAATTTCTTTACCAGTCAAATCTTCGGTCTTAAAGGGAGAAGTCCAAGTAAAGTGTACAATCTTTATGGGGCATGGTGGGAATTCCCAGTCTGGAAATGGGAAAGAATCCTTCAAAAATATCCTGGATCCAGGTGGTGCTCCGCAACACCACCAAAATATAATCGTCTGTTCCTTCTTATAATTCACACCTTGTCTGAAAATTTCATCAAAATCCGTTCATTACTTTTTGGGATATTTTGCAGACAGACAGACAAACTTGGAGGAGGTAATTAAGCTGTAAATTATTTCCATATTTGATTTTTCCATAACTTGCAAGGCTTAATTTAACATTTGTTCAGCCATCAGATCAGGTAGTTTGTGGTATATAGGTACTGGAAAACATTAACTTAAGCCTCTTTTCCATTAGTGCCTACTCAGCGCGGTTGATTTCAGGTCGGTTCTACTCTACACTCTTTGGTTCGTTTTCCATTACAAGTGAGTACCATCTCAATGTGGGTGGGATCTTCAATAGCGAGACAGACTCACAGTCAGAAAAAGTTACATGATGTGATTTGTAGCGACACAAATACAACAACAGCCTTGACCGCCGCTCAGTCTATGGCTGTTGTGTGACTCAGATTAACAGAAGAGAGCCAGAGAAGGCTGTGGTCAACAAGACGAAGCACTCTGGAGTACAGGAGAGAGAGGGGAGCCATGCAGCGCTATCAAGTTGAAAGGTATAAGCTAGAGGACGTGTGAGGGTAAACTAATGCCACCGAATGCAAGCCTGCTATAGTGGTCAAATACACAAAAAGCCCAGCATACAACGATTTAACAGTTGAAGATATTAGCTAATAACATATGCAGTGACTACCGTACCCAATCATTGACCAACAGTTTTCTGACATCGCTCATTCAGCTTGACTAGGAACAGTTTGAACCGCATCCAATCAGGTACTAAAATAGTAACGGTTCCACATAACCGTTAGTAATGGCAAGGCCTAAAAATTGAGTAGAGCCATACTGAACTGCGACGAGTAGGGAGTAGTGGAAAAATTGCAAAACAAAACATTTGGTTGATTTAAAAAAAATCTTTCTCATCTTTTGATAAATCAAACCCCACTTTTAAAAGCAGTTGTCCATTTTTATTTATTAATGCTTGAAGGCATCAGTAAGTAAGAACAGACAAACATGTAAGCTGCTGTCAACTCCTTTTACAGAGAATCCATACACATTATGTGTAACCACGGCACCAAGTTATTCGTATACATGACAGCAACGGAGAGGGGACAACATTAATTATTTACTCAATTAAGCTACACATATCAGCTGACTTGCCCCTCTGATTACATGGTATAAAGATGTTTTATGCAAGTCGAGTCCAAGTCAGTCTTTGTTGTTGACTTGAGTCACCATCTCTGGTAAAGAAATAAGAGGCTTTATTAGTGAGTAATACAATCTGCATAGGATATGATCAAAGAAAAACAAGACGGTGTGTACTTGAACTCTGCATGTTGATAATGTCAACTCCAGTGAACAGACCACGTGAAGAGCTATTTGTTTCCAGCTGAGTGCTGCAGTTGGCCTTCTGACAGGCCAGACATCCTCAGGCTCTGAGAAGAAGGGTGAGATGCACAGCTGGGTGGAAGCCCAGAGGGAAAATGTACCAAAGAGTGGAGAAAAGCTTCAGCTCAAAGGTTCAAGCTGTCCAGCAAATCTCAAGGGCATATTAGTCAGCACATAATGAGCCCACTCCATTAAAAAACTCCTTTCCTGTTGACTCTACCACCAATCACAAGTGATTACTGTTTCACAGTTAGCAGCCCCAGGTACTGAATCATTCTGCATTTTGTCAAGCCCCACATTAATAAAAAAATGTGAAAATCCTGGCTGTTGGTGAAACGTTTAAAAAAGGACTTTGATACAGTATTGAGGTTAGGATTCCTGCAGGTAATGTGGAGCTTCAGCTGAACTTTTAAGACGATTAAGAAGTTTCAAAACTCTACGGTGAAATCCCTGAGCTGTGAATATAAACCTTTGATAATTTGCTGCATTTTAGAGTAAACATAGACGCAATGCATTAATATATAGCCTACATTATGTATAATCATCCATAATGGTAAAGTAGAATTGTTTCACATTAAAACATTTGTTATTTATCAAATTTAGTTCAATAGCCACAAATTAGAGGTGAATTTGCTCTTGAACAATAGTTAAGTGCAGTGTATTATATTCTGTAATTTTGTGCATATAAGAGTTCTGCAAAGTTACAAAGCTCAACTTCCAGTGTGAATGTTCTCCTTCTACAAACGATGCAGCTGCCTGCACAAAACATTGTTGTCTAGCTCAGTGTATAACAAGCAACAGCCGTTGACTTGCGCCTTGAAAAATAAAGCATTTCAGGCAGGCGCAACGGCATCCGACGGGCCTTAAAGACAAAAAAAATAAATAAAGAGAATTCATGAGGCAGGAGGTATTTTCAGTTCCAATGAAAGATAGCATGACAGAAAAATGCAAAGCAAATCACTCACCACCAGAGCATTTTTGGAGGCTGAATGAAGTTCAGTCCAGAACACCTAAATAAGATTTTTACTGAGTCAGAAGTGATTTCTCCTTTTTTACTGATTATTTCTACACCTAAATTAATTCAAAATTAATTTAGCAGAACAATGAAATTTTAGATCAAGCAATGAATAAATAAATGCTTTCTGTGAACTTTTCCCTCACATAAATAACACTTATTTTTACTGCTTGGCATTTTTGCATTGGGTTTTGCTATTTAAATACCCGTCATTATGAACAATCTGTTTACAATTTATCAGGTTTTGAGTATGGATTGTTTAAATCATGTCAGTATCGGCACAAACAAACCCAATATTTCAATTTCAATTTTTAATAGTTGGTATAAATGTAAAAAACAAGACACATTAAAAAATGGCAACTTTACCATACGTTTTAGTTTGTATCATCTGCTGGCCCGGAGTGAAAGAGCCAATCCACTCTGTCCTCTTCTTACTTTGGTTCGGAGAGGCACAAATCACTGGGAGCAACCTGCGACTCAGCAGGCAATCACTGATTGGTGTACTTTCTGCTTCTCTCCAGCAGGACTGCCCGCAGGGGGCCATTTAGGATTCAGAACATATGGGTAGCATTCTTTTATTCCTGTGAAATACCTTGAAAAATGTCCTACTTTTATTCGACTTTCCCACATCTTTTAGTAGTTGTCAGTCAAGATGGTAACTAGGGACAGTAGCTACAGATGTTGGCAGCTTGGGTCTGGCCTTATTTATTACCTAAATGAAAATAAACACACACGCTGCTGGTGTTGGACTAAATTATTTAAAGTAGGGCCCTGTTTACACGCGGCTTTCTGCTGAAAACGTAAACGTTTTCTGTTGGGATAGCCCTGGCTCATGCGCAGTATGCCTGAAACCAGTAGAAATTGATGCACAACATAATGGCTGCCGACCAGTTTAAAACCCACAGATGATGAAGATATCAACAATAACAATGGCGGATTGCAGAGTACTTGGTTGTGCTGCTGACTCTTTTGAATCTAACGACGGGTTTTCCAACAAAGTAGACATTTTATCCCCTGTTTTGTAAGCAGGAAGTATTTGCACATTTTGTGCAGTTTGAAAGAACATACCGCCTACTAGTGGTGTGGTGGGAGATTTACACCCTTTTCATATTTCGTGTGAACAGAGATTGTAATTAAATCGTTGTTGTGTAAGTGCTTTAAAGGAAACGGGAAAGAAAATCGCATCTTCGAAGGATCGTTGTGTGTAGAGCCTAGGTAGCTGCTGCTTCTCTTAATATCCTAATATGGAGGGATTCATTAGTTCTGTCTGACAGACACTGCATTGATTTGTTCAGTTGTTTAATGCACTTTGTGTATTATTGTCTATTTTTGCCTATGGCCAGTGAAAACAGTGACCCGGCCTTTGCAAATATTCATTCATTCATTCATCTTCTATACCACTTATTCCATAGTGGGTCATGGGGGAGCTGGAGCCTAACCAAACAGATATAATAAATTATTTTTATTATTATTATTTTATTATCGTTAATGATATAGCCAAGATCCAGTTTGCCAGAAACTAACTGATCTGATGCATGAGGACGTGCTTTATAAGTGCATGAAATGTCAAGTTTCCATCTAATATTATGGAAATAATTTATAGATTAAATGGTAAATGGACTGCACTTTATCAAGTCCCCATAGACCCCAAAGTGCTTTACACTACAATCAGTCATACACACATTCACAGACTGACGGTGGTAAGCTTCATTGTAGCCACAGCTGCCCTGAGGCACACTGAAGTGAGGCTGCCATACAATCGGCACCACTGAGCCCTCTGACCACCATCAGCTTAATTTCAGTACGTTTTATTTGAAAAAAATAAATGTGTGTAAGCTGAAAACCTGTTTGCTTTAAGGTAGAATGTTTACTGTGTAAATTAATTCCAATTATAGATTATTTTATTTTAAGCATTAAAAAGGTGAAACTTTCATCAAAGATAATTTGTGGAACATTTAATGGCATTATTTATAAATGTTTCAAAATAAGCATGTTTTGTGAATTTTGGGTCACAAGTTGTCTCATGTTTTGTAAATTGAATGGCACAGGTTTCACCAGAATTCCAGCTTTTAAATCGCTTTAGCTGTCTTCATGTTTTAACTCACACACACGATTTTGGTGCAATTTGTTCTTGTAATGCTCTTCCAGATGAAATCATTTGTTTGGACGCACAACTCTTTTAAACATACAAGTTAGACAACCTAATCAGTCATGAGTGTATTTCTAGAATGCAGAAAACAATGACAGTACTTTCTTTTTCCTTTTGTTTTTTGCTCATTAATCTTTTCAGCCCACATTTGAATCTCAATAGGAGCAGAACTAAAACAAAGCAAATATGAACATATGTTGTGTTTCAAAATCTTTTTTGCTAAGTAAAGGTGAATACACCAAAACAATCTCTATTTTAATCTTACCCAAAAATTCAGTCTGCATTCAGCAGATAAAGCTGGAAACAGTTTTGCAAGCTGTTCATATTACATGGATGTGGGTGGAAGAGTTGTTGGTTAAAGCGATTGACATTTATGATTTATATTCAGCTGATTGTGACACAATCTAAGAGTGAATGTGTGCACAGGCAAAAACATGATTGACAAAAGCATGGCAACAAAATCATCATGCTAAAAAGGTGATGTGTAAAAACTGCATTAAACAATTTTGAGTTTGGATATATTTTCTCTTAGACGCCCACGTCTAAGTAGTTGTTAGTTTGCTCTATGTCCTGCAGGTAAATTACAGGCTGCTTATCCTCAACCCACTTTTGAGTTTGAACAATCCCTTTTTAATTAACTAGGAGATAAAAGATTTAAGATAACTCTGTGTGTCACATGAGGTCCTGATATAATTTGTATTTATCTTATTTTCAAGTATTTGCTACACAGAAAATTGTTAGTGCATCCTCTTAGGAAGACATAATTAAAACACCTGATGTTTTATAACATGAAACTACTTAATTTTATTCTGAATGATCTAAGTGGCAAACTATTAACATAATCGATTTAACTCAATCAGTTTAGGAGGTCCTAATCCCATAATATCATGTTCATTTGCATATCTGAAAAATGCTTTAAATTTTTTGCTTCTGCATTTTAATGAAAGCTGTGCTGTGGTGTGTCACTTTAAGTAATACTCTTGCAGCGTAAACAAAAATGAAATGAAAACAGAGCAGATAGCACCGTCCCTTCTGTGCACACCAGGAGATGGTCTGAGCCAATAGCATAAAGCTTTATTGGTTTTTCTTTGCTGGGACTACAGTGCAGGCTTGCGGTGGAAAATGTCTGTAACTTCAAATCCACAGAGAGAGCTGACAGCAAGGTTAAGAGGTGACATAAAAGATCTAAGAGCAGTTTGAACTGTAGTGCAGAAAAGTCTACATGCACAGAATTAGATATTGCTTCACTGCTTTCAGTTTAGAGCAAAGTAGTTATCAAAGTGCCACAGGCACCTTGATTGCATGTGATTTGTGTCTATAATGGATCTTGTGTATGTTTAATATGACCTCTGGTGCCTTCTAGCGCCATCTATCTATATCTCTGTCCTTATGGGTGAGACACATTACCGCAGCATGGATGCCTCAGCTGATGCGTGAACTTCCTCAGAGCCCTTCCTGAGGTCAAACATCAGCATATGCTCAGCCGCTTCTTCCCTTTTTGGTTTTAATTAGTTTTTTTTTTCCAGCTTTTACAAAATGCAGATGCTGTAATGGGTCTTTACGTTTTAATATGCGTCTGTAGATCTAAAAAATTAAATGTTCTTTATTCCTTAAATCACAAGTGTTATATTCCAATTCTCGAGGGCTGGTGTCCTGCAAATTTTAGATGTGTTTCTGTTTCAGCACACCAGAATAAAATAATTAGGTAATTAGTAGGAATCTAGAGAACTTGACTGCATGCTGAGGAGGAAATTTAGCCATCATATGATTCAGGTGAATTTGATTTAAATTGACTTAAAATATAGTTTGTGTGCATGGCACTGGTGGCATAGGGGGTTAAGCTTGCAACCCATATACAGAGGCTTCAGTCTTCGACGTGGCCATTCCATGTTAGAGTTCCAGCCTCGGCAACATTTGCAGCATGCCTTCACCCTCTCTCTGCCCCCATTTCCTGTTTTCCTACTTTCAGAAAATACAGAAAAATAAAGGCCACTAGTGCTGCAAAAAAAAAAACATATTTAAAAGAAATGGAGTTTGCTGGCCATATGGAAAAAAGAAGGCACTTCACAAAGTCAGTTCAACTGAATCAGACAGCAGAAGTCAAGAACATACTGTATGTTCCACTTGATTCTAGTTTTCAAACAATGCAGTCAAATTCAGTTTATTATTCAAACTGGTTACAAAGTTCTCTATCTAAGGAAACCCAGTGGATGACATCGAGTAACTGACTTGCAGCATTCACTCCTCTTGGATGACCATGTAGCGACAGTGGGTAGTCGCTTGTATTGACTTTGCAGCAATCCCTCATGCTGAGCATGCATGTAGCGACAGTGGGAAGAGAACTCCCCTTTAACAGGAAGAAACCTCCAGCAGACCCAGTGTGAGCAGCCATCTGCCACGACTGACTTTCACAGGACAGAGCTAACACACAAAAAAGAACACAGAAGCAGTGATCCAGGAGCACTTTCTATGTTGAAGAAAAGTAAAAGGTTAAATGCAGCAGTAGCCCCTTTAGTGGCTTCATCTAGAGAATGAGAGAGCACATCCAGTTAGTCACAGTAGAAGCTCAGCCACTATTCTAGGATGGAGACAGGGTTAAACACTTATAGACAGGGCCAGGTGTATCATCTTTAGGGGAACAAAAGCTGTTGGCAGCAGTAGCTCAGTCGGAATATATGGAACAATATGATCTCTGACGTATCATGGAGCTTGATTAATAAGGGCTTTATATGTGAGATCTACCAAGAGAGAAAAACTTAAAGCAGTGGTGAACCTTCCCAGGAGAGGTCGACGTATTAAATTTACTGCAGTACAACTTATTCAGGAGGTCACAAAAGAACCCCGAACAAAATCTATTGCACTGCAGACCGACCTTGCCTCAGTTGAGGTCAGTGTCCCTGATTGATCTTTAATAGAGAGAGACTGGGCAAAATTGCATCAGTGGTATAGCTCCAAGGAGAAAACCACTGATGACAAAAAGAACAGAAAGGCCCGTCTCACATTTACCAAAATATCTTGATGATGCCTGAGATCTTTGAGAAAAACCCACTGAAGTCTGTTTTGACAAAAGACTCTCAAAAGAGACTGCACTGGAATTTTAAAAGGTTTTTGTAAATGCTTCACATATACATAAATGCTTGAAATAATTCAAGTGGAATGTTGTTGAAACGTGAAAATGTCTTTGCTCTTTTTAATCTGTAAGATAAATACTGAGCTTAATTTTTTTAGAGCAAACTGTTTTTTTGCATTTAGTTCAGTGCTACGAGAGTCTTCTAGTTCCATAATTCATTCATTCAATAAAATGAACTGAGAGTTATATCCTCTTTTGGTGGCGGCAGAGATACTAAATGATTTTTACAGTGAGGATGTGCAGCAGTTTTTACAGCTTTATGCGTCAGTGAAAGGACAGAAGTTGTCTGCTGGCTGGAGTCTCTCCAGACTCTCTTATCAACAGCCACTCAGTGTCGCTGGCTCAATGAATGGATGGATGGCAGACACATAACACTTATTCTTAAACAGTCCCATGATGAATGGCTCCAATTATGACCATGACCTTTCTCTTGCTGTTATTCAACATTTCCCTCCCAATTCCTGTCAAAGACTTTCTGTTGGTCTATTTACCCTTCTATTCTCTTGAGTCCAACCACCCCTATAGTTTGTTTTTGGCTATTTCTTTTTTGTTATTCATTCATCTCGCTGTGGCCATGGTCTATCTAGTTTGTTTTGCCAAAAACTTCACAATCATAATAAAAAAATACTACAATTCTCTGAAGCTCTGATTTGTTGTGATCTAAGATATTTCTTTGAAAAATACAGTAACTTTGACTATACAGTGCACAAAAGAATCTTAAACACGCTTCATATTTAGAGATGTTAGAATGTTTTTGTTAATTACTTACTTTATTGCAGATTTAAAATATCTTATATAAGAAAAATAATGAAAATTTGCATTGCAAGTCTTGATTCAATAACTAGGGCCCTTGTTTACTAATCAGGCACAGGTTTGTGACCAGATGAAGTGAATAGAATGAATTATCTCACCAAAACACCTCAAATTTCAAATCCACCCATCCATTTCCTATACCAGGTTCTTCCGTACAGGGTCACAAGTCAAGTCAAGTCAAGTCAAGTCAAGTTTATTTAGATTGTGCTTTTCAGCAACAAGGCACCCAAAGCGCTATACAAGAGGAAAAACATTACAATGATACAGACACAGAAAAATAAATCAAATGACACTAATAATCCTTGGGAGAAATAATAATTAATAATCCTTCCGGGTTTACTGGTAGAAATTGGTTCCAAGCCACTCTTAATAGTAAAGCATCTTATGCTAAAAGATGATAATATTGATAGTCTCATCATTCCACTGAATTCTAACTAGGGAAGCTGAGTCACTGGTACAAAACAGCTTTAATCCACATTTTCAGGTGCTAATATTATATTGCTTTTACTGGTACTGAAGTTGAACTAAGTAATAACAGTCCATGAAGTCTAATTAAGAAAGCTGGGTCATTGGTGTAAGAACAGCTATAGTCCAAATTACTAATAATGTTTTGTTTTCGCTGGTAATCCTTCTGATAAAACCATTGCCATTGTCCTTGAGGAGAGAGATGGAAGTTTTCTCCATCGGCCGCAAAGTCTTATCTGGGTCACAGCTGTTCGGGGGTGCTGGGAAAGAGCGTCATGTTTACATAACATCCAGGAGATATTTTGTCGATAGCCACTTAGCAGACGTTGCCAAGGCCACGTTGGGGCACCAGATTTAGAAAAACAATAAGTGTTCTGGTTCAAGCAGTTGTGTGGATTTCCAACCACTTTAAGAGTTTTTACTGTTATCTCTCAATTACAAATCCAAATATCCAAATTTCTGGGACTTTCCCGCAGTTTTGGAGCAAACAACCTTCTCCATGATTAAATCCTTTCACCTCTGAGTCCAAAAGCCACTTCCAGGCTACGATTCTGTTCAAGAACTGTATCCAGCTTGTGGCTTAGCTCTCTTAACAATTCAGTCTGAGCATTGATTGCTCTGCAGATTCCATCCAGCATCGCAGGCAGCTTTGGGATGCTTTGAACAGCTGCCTACATTTTTCTACTCACTCGATAAGTCAGGTAACTGCCGTCTCCAAAAAGCAGAAATCCTGTTATCGAAAATCCAAATATATAAACGTCTTCTGCGTCCTCAACCGACATTGTAGTTGAGCACACAATCTTCCACTGTTGCCAGGAATCCATTGTGTATCCAGAGAAGAATGTACCGGCTGGGCAAGAGGGTTCTCCTTTACCCTGTCTTCCCGTGGAAAAAATTTGATCAACTGCGTTGAGAGACCAGCTCTGCAAGTTTGGAAGATATGTAAAGTGAGGCTCTGAGAAAAACACAGACAAAAGCAGATGCAGAAGCAGGCAAAAGGGAGGGAGAGAAAACGTGTGCGTCCTCCACCGAGAGCAGAGCAAGAAAAAAAAAGGGTGAGCTGGAGCCTATCTCCAGCGGTCTACGGGTGAGAGGCAGGGTAAACCCTGGACAAGTCGTCAGTCCATCAGAGGGCAACACAGTGACACAAAGGCCAAACAACCATGCACACACCTATTCATACCTAAGGGCAATTTAAAGAGAACAATTAACCTAACAGTCATGTTTTTGGACTTTGGGAGGAAGCCGGAGTACTTTAAGGATTTAGGAGGTGCTGCTTTTTAAATAAACTTGATTATTTGACCATTGTGAGTGTGAACACCTCTATAAAAGCACCTCTAAAAAGAGTTGTTTGTAAGTTTGCTGGTCTGGAGTGTATAGCTGGTTTTTAAAACAATGCCAATGAGGAAGACATCATAAATGACCTTAGAGAAGCAATTTTCTTGTCCATTAATCTTGAAAGTGTTATGAGGCCATTACCAAACAATTTAAAACCATAATTTAATAGAAGCAAACTGAAAACACCTGAGGTCATTCATTCTTCTGAGGAGTAGACGTCCCAGCAAATTCACCCCCAAGTAGGACAGTGTAGTGATCAGAGAAATTGCAGCGAGTCCAAAAGGTACAGACTCAATAGTCCTGACTTAGATGTTAAATTCTATGTAGGTTATTGGTTCTATTAAGACATTTAAGCTACAATTTTCTTCCGTGTGAAAATTAAATTGCAAAATTATGACTTGTTTGGAAGGGTTAGCAGGAGAAACCCTATCTACTCTGAAACAAAATATATGGAAGCAGGACATGGGTTTGCAAGGTTGCATCTAAATGAACCACAGCACTTCTGTAACGATTTTCTGTCGACTGATGAGACCACATGAGCACAAACAACTCCTGTCAACTTTAAGCATAGTGATGGAAGAGTGATGATATGGGCTTGTTTTGCAACCACAAGAGCTGGGCATGTTGCAGGCATTACATTGTCAATTAACTCCTCTGTATATTGTATAGAAGATCAAATATCAAATGTAAGGCCATCAGCTAAAGCTTGACTGGAATTGGAACATAGCCAGGATAGAGATCCCAAACCGCAGCAACGCTCCTACAAAATGGCTGTAAAAAAAAGTCCAAACAAAAGAAAAAGAATCAAAGACTTTAACCTGATTTAATCTTAGGTCCCTGTTTTTTTCCATGGGGCATGTGATCACAGTCAGATATATATGCCACAAAAAAATGAAGCCCTCTCAATTAAACCGCTATTGTTGTGTCTCAAAGACATCAAAGCCTGGATGGCCCTAAACTTCTTAAATTTGAATGATACAAAAATGAGTGATGGTGTTTGGTCTGAGTGGCTCCTGTGAACTTCCCTCTGTTGAGTTGGGCTCATAGTTAAAGCAAGCTGTTTTTAATTTGGGCTTTGAAATGGACGGTGATTTCAAATTTATTTGCTGTTCGATGATTTTATCATCTTAGACAGCTAAGGATAAGGTAAAGCTGATTCTTTCAAATCAAAACCCTGAAACAGAAATTCATGCTTTCATTACATCCTGGCTTGACTCCTGTAATGCTCTCTATCTTGGACTCAGCCAGTCCTCCCTGAAACATCTCCAGTTGGTCAGAATGCAGCTACTAGGCTTCTAACTGGGGTTGCTAAGAGGGGGCACATCACCCCCACTCTGGCTTCCCTCCACTGGCTGCCTGTGTATTTTAGAGTTCAGTTTCTTTAATTTTCTTATTTGTTTTTAAATGTTTACATGGTCTTGCCCTGTCTTACCTCTCAGAGCAGCTTCACCCGTATTCTCCTGCTCAATGCCTCAGGTCAGCTGATCAGCTGCTCCTGGTGTTGCTGAGGTCTAAACAGAAGCTCAGAGACAGAGCCTTTAGTGCTGCCACTCCCAGTTTATAGAATGATTGCCCTTTCCATATCAGATGTGCCCATTCATTGTCCTCTTCTAAACCACATTTTTATTTCTTGGCTTTTGACACAGCCTGAGAGTTTTCTTTTTACTTTTGTTTTTATTGTTGTGTTGATCTTATTGGTGTTTTTAACTGTCTGTTCTTATTGTTCATTTTCCTCGTTTTAGGCTTTAAATGTTACTTGATTTTACTCGTGTAGCACTTTGCTGCAGCTGTGGTTGTTTTAAAGTGCTTTAGAAATAAATAAAGTAGTAGTAGTAAATGATGTTGACCTTGATGTGAATAAATCCCTAAAAACCTCAATAACCCAAATCAATGTTGTTAGGAGTAGGCCTACACTCCTCCACAACAATGTGGAACCTGGATCCTGGGGTGTGCTTAGTATTCCCCTTGGCTTTTTTACAGATATGGAAACTTTTGTTTTGTAATTCAGTCTATTTTGGCTTGCACCAGAGACCAGCTGTGTTGTATGGCCATATATTGAACAAAGTTTCTTAACAATTAATCTTATTTTAAAATCAATAAAATATCAGTAAATATTGGTTTTAAATGTGGAGTTTTATTAATGAAAGTAAATATGATCTGTGGAGGTTAAGTCTGCAACATAACCTAACCTGTTTATCCCCAAGAAAGAGGCAATTGTGGACATGCACTGTTTACCTTGGTTCTGTGTCAAGTGCTAGGTCTCATTATACAGCTCACTAATCTACTTAAGCTTTAATTTAGTGTGTCACGCATGCACAAGTGTGATTGTGAGGTTATTAGCACAGACAGGAAACTGTTTTTCACAACTGTGGTTTTTCAAAGGTTTTGACTTAGATGTGTGTTGTCTAAAGCCGCTCTGTTCCCACTATTCTCCTTGTTAATGAAGCAGACTTCCAAAGCATTTCCTCTCCAAATGAATTCACTGTTTACACAGATTAGTGAGGGCTTTAAACAAGAAAAGCAACTGTATTGGTAGGTGAACCAATGAATGCAGTATTTTTGTTTAGCTAATCACCCTTTTTTATATAAGAAAACCATTGTATTTTTATATAAGAAAACCATTGTAAATTACCAATCATGTGAATTAAAAGACAACAAAACTTATATTGAGGAAAAAATTTTAACATTGCTCTTGGTTTGACATGCTTGTCTACTTCAAAGTGCATTTAGAAGAACACTGGTGGAAACTGAGGAGCTTAGCTGTATTACTAGGGCACCAGTTGCAAACTGAGACATTGCATTAAAGCAATGTACAGAAATGCATTTCCGTCCTAAAAACGTGATTCTTGATATAAAGTTGATTTATTAATAGAACTTCTGCGTCTGTACACATATAGGCAGATGCTATAATAAAGCTAATATGATGGGTTCAAACTATATAACCTATCAATATTTGTAGATTTAGTAAAGGCAAATTGAAACCTTTGCTTGTATGAGAAATATTTCTTTCCAAAATGCTTGACAGGCCTGTAAAATGTCACACAACTCAAATCCAACTCCCCTGACGAGATGCCGGGAAAGCAGGTCTTCACCCAATAATGAATCCCAATTTAACCCCTGTTTTCTGCATCTAACTCTCCAGTGAGCATTAGCTGCCTAGCACCGGCTCTGCTCAGCAGGGATTAGACACACACAGACATACACATGCACATTCATGTGTGTACACACACAAGGACTCTACATAAGTAAAATACTCCATCCGCGAGCCTTGAAGAGAAGCTGTAGCAGTAAGACACAGTTGGAGACCAGGGGCTGGATTTGAAAAGTACAATTTGCACAGAGGGACATGGCGCTCTGAGTTGGCTACAAAGGCAATCTAATCGACCCTAATGAGTGTGGTGAGTGCTTTTGGCCATACTATGATAATAGCTGTTGCTGTGGGAAATACTTCCTTTGAGAACAATGGTGTGAATTAGGTGGGTTGGTGCCTTGCCTTCTCTTGTATATATATTGTGAGCGTATCCATCCATGGGCCTTTTTATTAAAGGTCCTTGAGAACAATACTGCAATCACTGGTTCTTTTGAAAACATTCAGGTAAACACATTTGTGTTCTGCCAACCAACGACAGCAAAATTTGTTTGTTTTTCTGGCCCCCTGTTGTAACCTTCAAGTCAAAGTTGGACATGAGTTGTTAAAATCATCACAGCATGTATCAAAACAGACCCCAGGTTTAATAATCCATGTTTTTTGTTAATTCAGTCGCAAGAGCACATTAAAAATGATTTTTAGGGCAGAACTGTGATGTTAAGGGCTGCTGATTCACTGCTGATTTAACAGTTGTCCAGCAGAAAGTAATTTCCACCCTTCATAAGGAGGGTCACCCACAAAAAGGATTAGCTTGCTGCTCAGAGTGCTGTTTCAAAGAATATTAATGGAAAGCTGAGTGGAAGGAAAATGTGCAGTAGAAAAGGGTGCATAAGCAACAACAGAGGCAAGAAGCATCTTAACCAGGGGAAGGAGAAGGAGAACTGGACTGTTGCTCAGTGGTCCAAGGTCCTCATCTCAGATGTATGTAAATTTTGCATTCATTTGGAAATCAATGTCCCATAGTCCAGTGATGTTAGCATTAAATTAAGGAGCCATGTCATCTGCTGGTGTTGGCCCATTGTGTTTATCATGTCAGGGCAGCCATCTATGGGTAACATTTAGAGGAACTCATGCTTCCCTCTGCTGACAAGCTTTATAGAGATGCTGATTTAATTTTCTATCAGGACTTGGCTCCTGCTAACACTGTCAAAAGTACCCATACCTGCTTTAGTGACCATGGTATCACTGTGCTTGATTGACCAACAACCTGGCTTAGAGATTCTCTGAAGTATTGTCAAGAGGATGATGTCACCACATCAATAATACAGGCAGGCTAAAGATCACTATTAGGTAACCTGGGCTTCCTGAACACGTAAGTGTAGCACCAAGCTTTTACCTCCATTTCATGCCACATTGATGCAGCTATTCATATGAAAGGAGTCTAGACTAAGTATTTGGTGCACATATGGCTGACATTTCTGTGTTAAAAAGCCTTTGTTATTTTGTTTATGTAATATTAAAATTTTCCAAATTTTTCGTGACCGAGCTTGGCATTGCTGCCTATATGCTACCGACAAGCCCGCCACTCCATACCCCACATCACCACTAGGCGGTTCTGTGAGCAAGCTTTCATGCAACCTTGGTTCATGCCGAGTTCTGCTCCAATGACAAGCGTTCCCTAATTTATTGGAAATTCGACCTTACCGATAGAAGCTGCGCTCACTTCCTGTTTGGTGGTGAAGGATTAATAAAGACTTGTCATGCTTTGAAAATGTCATCAAAATTATTATGTGTCATTAGACAAAGTTTAAAACTTCTACAGACTGTCATTTAGTTCCTAGTGGGCTAAAGTGATTTCATCAATTGACTGTCAGCATATTCAGCATTCATCCATGTTGTCACATACTAAATTTCAAGTGGATCCGATGGTGTATGAGGGAGATAAAACGGTTGAGGTTTCCTAGGGGGCGCCGTTGAACCAAATTCCCCTTAAAACGCGTAAATTTCATGCACGACTGACACCTCTGCCTAATTTGGTGGGTTTTTGAATATGCAAAAAGGCAATTCATTTGGCGGATGAATAATATTAAGAGACAGAGCTTAGCTGCTTGGGCCTAAAAACTGAAATGATGACACTGAGTCATGAAGTGTGGTTCTTTTCATTTTTGTGACATTATTCATTTGTTATCTTTAGTTTCAAGTTGTATGTTTCAGTTTGTTTCAAGTCTGTATCCCTATCAGTTTTAATTATGTATGTATATGAACATTAACTGTACAGATTTGAGACCTTGGTGAAATTATTAATTCCATTATGTTTTACTAATTTTGAAAAGGGAAAAAACCCTTCCAGCTGTTTGTACTCAGGTTGACTGCCCCTGTCTGGTATGCTAAAAAATTACCCAAAGCAGTAGAGTATGTATGCATGCAGAGAGCCAAGTTGCTGACTCTCAGGTTTCTTACCTTCTGTCTCTCTGACAAATGTGAACATGTGGCAATTTGTGCAGCAGCAATCAAGAGATGGATTGGAAGTCACGGTATAGAAACTTTGTGAACTTGCAATGATAGAGACCACGAAGTGATTGTGCATCACAAGCATACATCTGAAGCAGCACTTTCTACAAATGTTACTTAAACAAAATACTTCTATTTCTGTAGTTTGGGTATTCAGAAATGTATTCTTTTTTTGATTTCTTATTGCTTTTAACTTTCACTTTTTATATTTGCACTTCCGTGTGTTTAGTAGTCTTTTTCTGTTGCCTCTTTAAATTCCAGGCATTAAAATTAAAAGCAGGTTTAAATTTTGCTCTATTTTAATGCAAGTCTTACTGCTTATATCAGAAAAAAACTTGTCAGGGTTTGACATGCATCAAAGTCGACCTAAAATGCGAAAAAATTTAGATTGTTCCCCATTGGAATAACACCCAAGCTTTTAACTAAAGAAATAGCAGTTCTATCTAGCAGTTCTTTTTACTTTTACCAGTTCTGTTTTTATACTTGTTTCTCATTAAAAGCAGCACATAAAGACGTGGCACTAAAATATGTTATAAACATAAAGAGATTAAACAGCTCTAAAACATCATTTTCGGTACAAAGTTTGTAATTAATTTTTCTAAGTAATGTTCATTCCCACATTAAGACTGAAAATTACTAAGCCATGCTACTACAACCCTTCAAAATTTATTCAGATATCTAATGATATGATGATACATGGCAGGATAGGAACACATCTCTTATACTGATGGTTAAATGTTGGTGGAAATGAGCACCACTCCAAAATAGGATCAATCTGTCACTACAGTCAGGATTTATTCTTTAAATCATTCAGAAAAATATTCCCACAGCCTAAGAAAGACTAGAATATATTAGCTGGTTCTTTATGCATTGCTGAGTGAAATGTTTTTTGCATGGATTCAGTTTATACCTTCTTGCAACCTAAGAATTCCTTAGCTAGTACACTGTACACTGCAGTACACCATAAAAACAAATTTTGGGAGGTACTAAATATCAGTGCTTAAAATTATTTAAATTTTAATCCAGCATTGTTTGCTTATGCAATGTTCAATCACTGTTCAATTTAAACAACATCAACTAATTTTTCTTGGTAACAAATAGGATCTATTTTGATCTTGACTAAATATGTTGGTTCAGTCAAGTATTATTCTTGTTATTCTCATTTGTTTTGCGAGGTGTCCAACAGAAAATGTTGAGGCTGATGTTTAGATGGGATGTATTTTAATTGACAATTTCAACTTTGATAGAGCGAAAAAAAAAACCTGTTAAACATTTTGTTGCTGAGAAAGTTTATGTGTTGGAGCAAGAAAAACTGTTTTTATCCATCTAGCCAGTTTGGCAACAGCGCTAATGCTAAACTTGCTAGTTAGCTGAGCCTAAAATTGTGGCCATGAGCAGCACAGTATACCTGTGGTTCTCTCAGAAAAAGATTTACATGCCATCTGTTTAGAAAAGATTTTAAAAGTTTAGCATTATTTTAGTAACATTTTATGCCATAACGTCAAACAGATTCCTTTTTTAAATTCTTCTTAATGTGAAGGACACATTTGCTAAACTTTATGAAAGAAGCAGTGAAAGTGCTTGTTTATTACTTGATATACCTCTCCTTGTCACTGTACGTGAGCTGGCAGGTCTTGAACAGGCATGTGCCCCTATTCTTATTAAAGCTTTCACTACAGCCTCCTAGTGGGGCGGTAATAAGCTGGTTTATACACCATCTACTAAAAAGAAGAGTGGAGAAGAACCATAATAAATAAGAATAAAATAAAAGTGTTTCTCACCAGAATACCACAGTATTTTGAATACTTGTCCCTGGCATAAGTTATCCACAATGGAAAAAGTGCTTCCTTACTTCATAAATTTAAAACGAGCTGTGTCGTTCCTAATCTTTCTTCTGCTCATGATCCGACCCGTAGTAATCTTTATCCACTGTGTCTTTGGCACCACCATCAGACTGGACCATTTATCTCTACCAGCACGTCTAGTCAACACGGTCACAAAAATCTGGGCTGCACACGGACATCAACGGATAGCTGAAGTGGACCCTAGTGGGCAGTTACACATGATGATTTTTAGGTCTCACATTTGTGGTTGAGTAGATACTGGATCGGACTATGAAGCAGAATCAGGCATCAGTCATGCTTCTGCTTCTAATGAGGACCCAATAAAAGGTCTTGTTGTGCCCTCGGCAACTATGAAACTAGTTTTATAGACATTGTTGGGCTGCCGTTGTTAACACGCCTCTTTAGCGTCACATGGAGGATGGGGGAAACACCTGTGGAATGACAGATCAGGTTAATCAACCCAATTTTTAAGAATGGGGATCTGAAAGTGCTTTTTCTATATTGAGGGATCACATGTTCAGCCTCCCTGGTAAAGTTTACCCTGGTGTTGGAAAAGAGACTCCAACTGATTGTCAAACCACAGTTTCAGAAATAGCAGTGTTGTTTTGTTCCTGGCTGTGAAACAGTAAACAAGATCTCCCATTTCCTAATGTTTCTACTCACGCAGAATTGCTGTGGAGCTCATGGGAGCTTGGATGTCTTGTTCACATTTTGTGGGTCTGGATAAAGGGTTATAGAAGTGTCCCTTGAAGTGATTTGTGGGAGCTTCTATGGTAGTTCGGGCTACTGAGGTTACTTTTAAGGGCTATCCGGTCCCTTTATGATCAAAGCAAGAGCTGTATTCTCATTCTCAGCACAAAGTTGAGCTTGGTCAACTTGATCTTGATTCTCACCTAGAAAAGACATGATTGCTACCTAGAGGTTAGGGTCAGTCTGTACCTTAAAAGAAGCAGTTTAGGCATCGGTGTTTTGTTCTTGAGTGACTGAAGGATGCGACAGGAAATGAATAGCCGGATTAAGGCCTAAGAGGCAGTAATGCGTGCATTGCTTCAGTCTATTGGTCCAAATGGTATGGGGCCAAAAAGGGAAGCTCTCGATTTGTCAACCCATCTGTGTTTCAATCCTCACCCATGGTCATGAGATATAGATAAAAATCGAAAGAACGAGATAATGGATATATGCAGCTGAAATGAGCTCAATAATGTAGGATTTATTTTCTTGGTTTTTAACTACAAGCGTGACACTGCACAGGCTGATACTCTAACCTAAGCTGTTGCCATGTTTGAAACTAGAACACAATGAATATATCATCTGTCTGATATACTCAGGTATGTTAACCATGAACATGCATGACTTGTACAGAGGGAGGATTGAATGTTCCTCTGGGTGATGACTGCTCTAAGTGTTTAGCACAAAGAGGAATTATGGTGGAGCTAAATGGATTAGTGAAAGACGGTTTATAGCGGGGTCCCTCAGCTTTAGAGGAAGAAATGATGATGCTGTCTTACTTCAAAACAGTATTTTAGCTTTGAAATCAAGGTAAAAATCCTTACCAAGTCATTTTTACTCAAATAAACCCACTCTTTTTCATCTCTGAAATTAACATATGATGCTTTAGCAGGATGAATAAATACTGTAACAGGAGAATAAAGGTTGTTATTTATATGGAAATATATGAAAGTTATTGTAAAAGGAGTATACAAAAGAAAAATAAAGAAAAATACAGAGTAATAAAATATTTGTGACTCACCTTTGCTCTGTAATCCCCGCTGCCAATTAAATGTAACTTACATAAATTAATTCTCTGAATTGAAGCTTTAACAAGTTAAAGGTTTAGCTTGTTCAATTGAAAGTTGCCAATATTGTTCCTGTGATCCAAGGCCAGGTGAGGATTGCCTAATTTTCTGCCTAACTATTGGTTTAAGCATAACACTGGATGCAAATACAGTTGCATTTTAAATTGAATAAGGACAAAACTGAGAAAAATGAAATCATGCACAAACAGACTTTTTTATCCGTCGTAGATTGTGCTGACAATATAAAATCGAACTATTTTGATCAACTGCATTTCAGAAATAATTTTACTTAGGTTTTACTTTACAAGCGGCTGAAATGAGCTTCCTCCTGGGGGTGGCCGGGCACTCCCTTAGAGATAGGGTGAGGAGCTCGGCCATCCTAGAGGAGCTCAGAGTAAAGCCGCTTCTCCTCCACATCGAGAGGAGCCAGTTGAGGTGGCTTCGGCATCTATACCAGATGCCTCCTGGACACCTTCCTCGGGAGGTGTTCCAGGCATGTCCCACTGGGAGGAGGCCCAGGGGATGGGCCAGGACACGCTGGAGGGACTATGTCTCTCGCCTGGCCTGGGAACGCCTTGGGCTCCCCCCGGAGGAGCTGGAGGAGGTGTCTGGGGAGAGGGACGTCTGGGTGTCTCTACTGAGTCTACTGAGTCTGCGACCCAGTCCCAGATGAAGCGGAAGACGACGATTACGAGTACATTACTGCAGTAGTTTGTGCACATAAAGGTAGGTGTGATGTTCCTACCATGTAGGAAGTTTATGTCAGCTGGAGCAAAGCATTTTATACCTTAACTCACGTTCTCAGGTTGTAATTCTGTCTTTGAAAGTATGAGGGTTTGAATGAATCGTGCTCTATCTTTTTAGCAGCATCCTTGAGTGTACCATTGTAAAAGCCTTTATGAATCTATATACCGAAACTTACAGTAAATCCATCTTCTCTCTTATTCTTACTTTGCTGTCATGCTGTTTCTTTCAAAGTCCTTCAGATCCTCAGAGAGTAGAAAATCTGAAGCAGTTTAATTAACACCAGGCTGCAACACAGGATAATATTATGTTTCTTGCAAATCTCACCAACAATAAGTCAGTAATAGTCAGCAAACAATTGCCTATTATGAGTCCACCCTCTCTAGCCAGTTTTTTTTTCGCCCTTCATTCTTATATTGTTCTCAACAATAGAGGATAATGACAACACAGCAAAGCTACTGAGCAGTCTTCTTATCTCTGTCCTGCTTTGGGTCGCTGTGTTTGTGTGAAGTGAAACTAGCGACAGCTAGTACGATTTCTCCCCTGGTTTCTTGTGTTCATTCAACCCTTCTCTATGCCTCACAAAGACATAGCTGGACAGATGGGGGAATTTGGGCTTTTATTATTAATTATTCAGGTGCCTAGCAGAAAGTGTCACAATCAATGAACATGATGAATCTCCAATAACTAGTGTTTATTTATGTACTTTACAGAGCTGCTACAATGGTCGTGGCTGGGATCATTTCCTGTTCATTCTCACAGTCTAAATAAATATTTGAGCAGTATTATATAAGAGCCTGTGAGTATTTTGCCTGTGTGTGTGGTTAAATGAAGGGTTTCTAGAGGTGATTAATGGGAGTAAAATGGAAGTAGCAACAGCCGTAAATAGGTAGAGTGGAGATTTCAGTTTGAGAAATAAAGTACCTGAAACGAATGAGCTCCTAAGCTTAGATTTCTTTGAGAGGACAGTTCGGTTAATTTATTTTAGTTTCTTTGTAAAGCTCCGATTCACACAAACAGATTTAGTTTGTTTACAGGAATAGTCAATTCAAACTTGTCATTTAGATGGATTCCAAGTCAACTGGAACTGCAAGCAGCTATCAAAGGGTTCCAAGCACAACCCGACAAGTCCTTCTAAGGAAATCCAGCAGATCATATCGAAACACTGGCTTTACAGCAATCCCTCCTTCTGCTGAATGAACAGTGGACAGTTAATTGAGTTGAGTTGTTAACTTTGCAGCCACTCCTCATGCTGAGCATGCACATGGTGACAGTGGAAATTAGTAGTCTCTGAGACAGCATTTTTTTTAATCTCAAAATGCAACACTCACAATCTAATTGGAGTCTGCTTTGCTCCACTGAAAACACTTTGTTGATTTCAAACTGTTTCTGAGATGCCATGTAGATATGCAGCCATGGCAAAAATAGTGCAGAGAGATATGTAAGAATTTATCAGTTGGAACATGATAACAGAATAATAACATCTCAAAATAACAACACATGATATTTGGGTGCTGGTTATTTTACCCTTTTCTTACTTTTGCCATTTTGGCTGTTTAATAACTGATTCTCTTAGTTATAAAAAGGAATTGTTTGGGGTGTTTCGTATAAAATGATTAAGTAACTTTCAGCTCTCATAATCAGGAAATGCTATTGTTAACGTTAATGTTAATTTGAATTAGTGGAAAGGCCTTTTATGATTCCACAGACTTTGTGTTTAGTTGTGTTCTGGTTTTCATGTTTTGAGTTATTTCTGTGTTTTTGATAACTAGCTGTTTTCTGAGAGTTAATTAGTGTTTGGTTGTAGTTCTGGTTACTCCATATTTATCAGTTATTCCCAGGTCTCCTTGCATTGTTTTCAAACCTTTGTGTGATTAGCAAAGCTCCCTGAGCGTCTTAGTCCTGTTACCTCATAGGACCATTTGTTCATTCTGTAAACTAACTGAGCTGTGAAGCCTTGCAGAAATCACACCTCACCAGTAGTTAAGCACTCCTCTTCTGCTGTTCTTCATGGTTCCTGGTTCCTTCCAGTTTTTTTCCCCATATTTTAGTTTGGTTTTCAATTGTTTTGTTATTAAATACCTTTATTTTGAACCCACTTTGCCTCCTGCCTGCATCTGTGTCTTCCAAACAACAACCGGGTCATAATATCTCGCAGCTGACTGACCCAGACAAGGATCAGATCACAGTCAATGGATATATGGTGTAAAATAATATCTTCAGAAAAAATAGAGCTAAATAAATGTATGCACAATATAGTGAATACATGTGTCTTTGCCATTTCATACCTTTGTACATTTTGGCAGTTCATACCCAACCTCAAGTATTATATCCATGACCTTCTGAAGGGAAACGTGAATAACTGGTCCAATGAATATGCCAGCAGGGAGTTACTCAAAGCTATTTTGGTGTCATCAGGGGTCATAATATATCAAATTTTAAAAAAGTCACCTGCGCCAAATGAGGATCAGAGCCACAGGCGATTAAAAGAAGGTTAAATAAAATGTTTTCTTAAAATAATACACAAACTATGTGTGATTTGAATATTTTCATTTAATCTTAATAATTAATGAATGTACTTAACTACAAAGAAAAATAAACTGATACACAATGTTCTAAAGCAGCTAAATGGTTTGTTTATGGCTACAGCATGGAAAAAGGGTGGTAGGGATGAAATGGGGGGTTTGAACTGGCATATGGCAAACTGACCTGGAGTCGCAGGAGGTACTCAGAGGCACATACAAAACAAAGCGAGTCAGTGGCGGTTCCAGGCCAGATTTTCCCGGGGAGGCAAAGTGGGGCCAATGTTTTTTCATGGAGGTACAGAAAAAAGAATTACACAAAGAGGGCAATATTAAATTGTTTATCATAATATATGAATTTATTTTGAGCACCAGCAAAGTGAATTGCTCCTGTCCCCCATTAATGTGTTTGGAAATGTCCTCAAATTAGGCTGCACTGGTGGATCATCCTTGCACTCGCTGATATCTGAAAGGAGTTGAATCTCTCCTTTACAGTCTATACAGTGGTGTGAAAAAGTGTTTGCCGTCTTCCTGATTCCTATTTCTTATAAGCGTTTCAGATCATCAAACAAAACAAAAATGTTAGTCAAAGACAAGTAAACACAAAATGCAGTTTTTAAATTAAGGAATTTATTATTAAGGGAGGAAAGAAAGAAATTTCTACCTGCTCTGTGTAAAAAAGTGATTGCATCCCCTGTTAAAACATAACTTAACTGTTGTTTATCACACCTGAGTTCACTTTCTCTAGCCACACCAAGCCTCATTACTATGTTCCCAATCAAGAAATCACTTAAATAGGACTTGTCTGACAAAATGAAGTAGACCAAAAGATCCTCAAAAGCTTTACATTATGCTGGGATTCAAAGAAATTCAGGAACAAATGAAAAATAAAGTCCATTGAGATCCATTAGTCTGGAAAAGGTTAGAAAGCAACTTCTAAAGCTTTTGGACTCCAGCAAACCACAGTGAGAGCCATTATCTACAAATATCTCCCACAGCCTGTGGAGCAACGTTGGACAGTTCTTGTATACCTTATAAAGTACTCTGCTTGGCCCTGGCACTGAGCCTACTTTTGCCTTCTTGACTACTGCCTGGATCTTGCTCTAGCTTGGTTCCTTCTCATTAAAATCCAGAGCTGGGACTGGTGGCTCAATAAGGAACTTGCAAGGGCCACAGAAAATTGTATCAAAGGTATTGCATATCCCAAGTTGTTGTTTTATGCCATACAATATACAGCAGGCAAAATAAGAATCAAATGTCTCAACATTTTTCTCACTAAATATATTTCTAACATTTCTATAGACATGAAATTCACACCAGACGTTGGTCACAACCCAAGTAATCCACAAATACAAGAAAATCTAAATAATTTAGTCCATACATTATTATGTATTATAAAGTCGAATGGTTTAAGGGAGAAGTATAGAACATATGAAGAAAACGATATATAAAAAAGGCATAGAAATCCAAGATAGCAGCTGAAATCTGTTAGTATTTAGATTAAATCCTTGCTGCTATGTGCAAATCAGTGTTAGCTTGTTTAATGTTAACTGATGCCATTATTGAATGTTTCTTATTGCCAAAGTATTCCAGATATGTGAATAAGTGATATGATTGGTTAAAGTACAGACAACTTAATTAAAAGTCTTATTGTATTAAAACATACAGTGACAGCAATGGTTGCATTTCAAAACATCTGAATGTTGCGTTTGAGCCATAATCTGACAGTGGAAATAATATAAGTTCACCAAAAACTAATCACTGCTAGGTGCCAATTATATGATTTCTGACAGAGGAGTCAAAAGGATAATCAAAAGAGTTGTCCAATTGCCAGTGAGCACTTGTGGAGCTCAGATACAGTATTTCCAATTAAAACAGCAAGTAATCCGCTCAACTGCAATGGCATCTATACACACACAATGCACAAGACTCCACTGCTGAAGAAAACACATGTTGAATCTTGTTTAAAGATTGCAGAAGGCTTGGACAAACCATTGAAACACTGAGATCAAGGAAAAAATGAAATGAGTGGATTTTCAAGAAAGACCATAGTAACAAACATACAACCAAGGAAACTCCTAATTGGTTTCAGAGAAAGTAACAAAAAACTGCCCGAATAGCCCAGTCAGTCACCTGAGTGTATCCTTTTGAAAATCTATGGATAGAACTGAAGATGAGATTGCTTAAAAAGGACTGCCACAACTTTATATTTAAGTTTGTGTGGAAGGATAGGTGAAAATCACACGAGTAATGTATGAGACTGGTTTCTTGATACAGAAGTCTTGAAGTTGCTATTACCAACAGAGGCTTTTTCCACAAAACATTAAAAAACATTCTGTAAGTTTGTTTAATACCTATTCACTGTGTCATTCCAATTTTTTTAACCCATAATTTAATTTGTTAACGAATTTGCTTGATTTCTTTGCATGTGTGGATAATGTTGGTTTTTGCCATCATCTGATGTCCATTTCATGTAAAGAAAACGTTAGAAATATATATTACTGAGAAAAACGTTGATAGTTAATTTACCTGCTATATGAAGGTGAACATGGTGTTCAGGAGAAATGGGATAGAATCCATCAAGAAATGAAATGTACCATCCTTCAAATGCTCAACTACAAATTGGTTTGTGTTACATTTTCGCCGTACATATGTCACTGTTAGAACATTTGTAGCTGCGGGTGGGCACCTCAGTGTGGAGAATAGACTGGTGGTCAGAAGAGTGTGGTGAGGACAGGGATGAGGATACACCACTGTGGACAACAGTCTGACAGCTGACAGACCCCACAGTAGACTCTACTGGAAAGGAAGGATGACAAAGGAAGTCATCCTAGGCCTTAATTGTGTTTGCATTGGCAAGAATGTACTGAGGGTAGAAAATGGTATTCAATAACAATGATTATATGTCTCAGAAACCCAAAAAGCTAGAAATGTCTGTTAGGACCATTGTTTTCTTATAGCTTTGTTGCCTTTATTCTGAAAAGCAAAACAGTTTGCATTCTGGACAGTTATGGAAATTACACATTGCCGAGTTAGTTCACTTAAGGAATATATTCACATGTCAGAAGGTGTAATTCAGGACTCATTTTGCTTGTTTGATTTTGTAACTGACTGATGTCCTCACCTTATGTCACAATCCATTTTTGAAATTTGGACACACACAAGCAAGTCAGTCTTATTTGGCTGCAAATATGAAAGAAGTTGGCAAATCATTTCCAGGAACTTTTTATGTAAAATTCGAAGTTTTGGGGAAGACTGTGTGGTGGCCTTGCATCAACAGGTTAGAACTCAAAAGCATTCAACTTGTGGATAAATGGTCATGTATGAAGTTTAGGTAATTTTGTTTGGGCCAACTGGGTTATTATTTTTCAAATGGGTTGTTCTGACTCATCATTTACCAAAGCCATGGTGGAAGAATTAAGTAATAAAATGTTTCCTAGACTTAGAGTGAAAAAAATCAAACGACTATTAGGAATCCTGTATTTTGCTGTGTTTTTGCTGGAAATGAAAATCAGAATTGCTTTAAAGTTTGTAATATTAAGGTAAGTGTTTTAAAACTGTGAGATGATATCAGGATTTGTCAGTGTTTGGTTTTAAGTATTAGTTCTTTGTTGGTTTTTCTGCACTCCCTGTCTGTGTCCTTCAGTTGCTGTTCTGTCAGCTTTCATTCTCTCCCTGATTAGCTTCCTTAGTTTATTGGTCCATTCCCCAACCTACGTCTGTATTTATACTCTCTGGTTTTCTGTTCTCATCACTGGTTCGTATTGCTTTCTATCTACTCCATGTCTGTAACCCTGCCTGTGTTCCACATCCTGCCATTTCCTGCAAGTTACCTGTTCATTATTAAATGTTTCTACTCACTACGCAGCTCCCACACTCTTATCTGCACATTGGTCCGGCAAAGAACCAGCGTAACATGACAAGTGACTTCATTTCTATAAAGTTGCTTAGCCTAGCTCTAGATCAACACGAACCCAGATGTGCTAAAATGCATATGGTGAATAAATCTGAGTAATGAGTAAATTTGTGCATCAGAGTAGACAGTCCTGCTCCTTGTTTGTAATTGAACGACACAAATGTCAGCCTAATGGACAGATACATACAAATTCATGTCTTCACTCCACAAAGACTCTTCGCCATTTTGCTAGACTGACATTTCTTTTTTAAATATAACTAAATTCCAAATTTATCAACAAGGAAAACTGGTAACCAATAGAAGGCAAAGTAGGATGGGAAAGGAGATTAGAGTTTTGATGTGGTAATAATTTAAACCTGTGAAGTTTTAGCATTACGAATTTACTCTAACTAGGATATTTAGCTTTCTCATGCCTTGCATTTCCTGCTTATTAGGGCTCTGAGTCAGTCTGCCCCAGTTTTGCCATTTTGCTCCAACCTTTTTTAATCATTGCATATTTGTTTACTTCTCCTAGTACTTTTAAAAATTCAATTATGGAAATAAATATTTGAAAACCGGCAAATCACAGTGTGGTTCTGAATTGAGGTTGAGCCATTTAACCCCTTATAAAATATTACAGATTATCCACCCTGATCAAACCAAAGTAACTGTCCCTCCTGTGAATAGAGAATATTTGTTTTTAGCTAAAGAAACATTACATTACTATAACAAACTGTCCACCTGGCACAAATGAATTGATACTTGTTCAATTTGAAAGGACAAAATGGCTCTTTATTTTTTATTCTGGCAGGAGAGTTAGAGTGTTTGGAATAGTGCATTTTATATTTTTAAATGTTTGTTTAGATATAAAGCTGCTGCTGTCACAGGGTCTAGTTCTCCCTAAAAAAATGTGTACCTACTTATCATATACACATGTTGCCATTTCATCCCACCTCTTACAGTAATATTTTATACCTAAAATCAAATCAGTTGGCAATAGTTTTATCTTGACAAATTTATTGTCATAAATATGCACTTAACATAAATTGCCTAAAGTATTAGCTTGTGTGATATCACACACATATTAACTTGAGTGATATTGTATTCTTAATCCACAGCTTGTGCTGCTGTGGGAAAGCTTTCCACAAGGTTTATGAGGGTGTTTATGGGAGATTTTGACAATTTTTCCAGATGCACATTTGTGAGATCAGACACTGATGTAGGCAGAGAAGGCCTGGTTTTTTGCAAAATGTGTTCTGTTGGGTTGAAGTCAGGAATTCAGTCAAGTTTTTCCACAACAATCTTGCTTTTCCATGTTTTTATCGACCTTGGTTTTTGCACCGGAGAACAGTCGTGTCAAAAAGGGCCATTGGCAAACTGTTCCCACAATATGGGAGCATGAAATTGTCTAAAATCTCTTGTTATAATCAATCATAGAGTTCCTATCACTATAACTATGAAGCCAAGCCCAACTTCTAGTAGCACCACACCATAATCACCTCTGCACCAAACTTTACACTTGACACATTGCAGTGTGTAAGTGCTATTCTCCTGGCGACTGTCAAACCCAGACTTATCCACTGGATTACCAGAGAGAGAGGAATGCTTCATCCCTCCAGACAAGGTGTCTCCTCTGCTTTGGAGCCCAATAGAGGCATGCTTTACACAACCGCATTGAAAGCTTTGCTTTACAGATGTAATTTAAAGCTTGGCTGCAGCTGCTTGGTCATAGCAACCCTTTTAATGAAGCTCTTTAATACTCTGTGCTTGAGGTAATCTGCAGGCAACATGAAATTAGATGGTTTATAGATATTGACTCTGAAAAAAAGTTAGAAGTAGTTGGCAATACCCTTAGTTGAGTTAAGCTTCCCTATGCGCTGACCATGCTCTGTTATTTTGCATGATCTACCATTTCATGGTTGGGTTGTCATTATTCCCACTCACTTCTACTTTGTTATAATAGCACTTACAATTGACTGTGGGGTATTTAGTAGTCAGGGAAATTCAAATCTGGTCAGATTGCATAGTTGACCTGCTTTCTCAGTGACATGCATGTAGCTCCTGAGAGCGACCCATTTCACTGATGTTTGTAGAACCACTTAATTTTACTGTGGTCCTAAAAGTGACTTTTACATGTGTATTCAGTGTTTTAGATGGGTGAATCTCCAGAGATACATTTTCATAAAAAATAAAGAACAATAAATACATTAGCTTTAAATAAAGCTAATGATTCTTCTTTAATAATTATAGGTCATGAAGGTTTGAATTTGTTAAAACTTTTCTTAGCTGGAAAATACGTAGAGTACTTGTTACTATTTAGTCTTGTGTGTTTCTGTTGCATTTCCACTGGGATTTGCCTTCAGCCATTACTGCTGTCCTCTTGTTTGCATCTGACTTTAAATCAAGTCTCAGGAGGTGACAGAGAGCGTTTTGACAAGTTGGAAAGTGTGTCAGAGGAAGAAAAGGAAACTCAGAAGTGAATCAGAATAGCAAGACAACCTATGAAAGGAGACAGATTATATAAGACATAAGTCTGAAAGTGTCCAAGAAAACTGGAGAGACACTGTGGCATCAGGAGGAAGAAGAGCATTTTTAACCATATACGACATTTACAGAGGAGAGATAAAGTCCAGCTGTTATATACACAATTTTTAAATTTTTACACAGCACTTTCCATGTTTTTATGTGGTTCGCTTTTAAATGTTCTTTTATGAAAACATGTATGCAGTGCTGTTACAGCATGTGCCCATGACATCTTTTTTTTTTTTTTGCTTTTTAATCACAGGTAAATGTTTTTTTTCTATCAAACAATTATCAGATGAGGAGAACGATAGAAGTAGTAAATAGAAAAAGCTGTTTTCAAATCATAAAGAGAGCCATCCATACCCACCTGGCCCGATGCAAAGACAAAAAAAAAAATTTTACTACTTTAAAATTAAAGCCACATCCAGATATCACGACCAGAGACAGAGAACCCAAATTCAGCCAAACAAAAAGTGATAAATAAAAAGGTGTATTCAGAAACTCAGGATCAGAGAGCAGAATAACAGCAGTCAGCTTCCAGGAACCACTGAGAACAAGGGGAGACTAGTTTTATGGCTGAATAACACTCAGGATCTGCAAGGAGTTAGATAAAGCCCCAAAAACTTCTCAGTCTGGTGATGAGGCACAGAATCCCCGAGGAGGGGAAGAGATCCAGACAGTTAATGAGGAAGCGTCCAACAGACTGAAGTCGGTTTGCCGACTGACCAAATCCTCCGGGGAACCAGCTGACACTGGGGACAGGAACACAGAGAGCTGTGATTGTCCTCTTGACAATAAACCCAGGGGCAGACTAGAGAGCCAGGCGGGCTCAGGCTGAATAAAAACCAGTGGCTAGGCTGGAAAATTTAAATCCCGGGACAGAAACAAGGTCGAAATTTCCAGGGCTAGAGGCGTCAGACAAGGGGCAGGCAAGGAGAAAAACCAAGGCAGAAAACAGAGTCTTGGGGGGAAACCAAAAATCCAACCGTCAGGGTTTCCGAAAAAAGGAAACCCAAAGAGGGAAATAATCCGTAAGGCAAGGCAAGGTCATGGAACGAGATCAGTCAGGAAGGAACGCTGGATAACTACTCACAAAGGGGTTTTCGAAAATTGGGGGCACCGTCTGCCTGTCAGAGGGGCTGTATAAAAACTGCAGCTCCACAGGTGTGTGGCATGACGGTGATTGCGCAGCAGTGCAGCAGCAGACAGGTGAAGCAGATGAGTTAATAGCTGGAGTGAGAGCAGAGCAGGCAGAGGGCCAGAATCATTAACAGTACCCCCTCCTCAAGGTCGGCTCCGGACAAAACCCCGGGGGTTGATCAGGATTGGGGGCGATGGAACTCCCGGGATGAGGGTTTGTCCACTATGAATCGTGCCGGAATCCAGGACCTCTCCTCAGGACCATAGCCCTCCCAGCCCCAGGTTAACGTATGCCACGTCCCCTGCCGTCTGGACCGGATGATGTGCCGGACAGTGTAGACTGGCCCCCAACAAGAAAAGAAGCCGGGCGGGTGGAGGGGGCCCGGAGGGGGCCCCGAGAACGGACACCACATAGGGTTTGATCCGGGGGGACACGTGGAAGGTAGGGTGAACTCTCATGGCACGAGGCAGACTAAACGAACAGCCACAGGATTGATGATCTTGGATATGGGAAAGGGTCCCCCAAAACGAGGTGCCAGCTAGGGGGGAGTCAACCAGAAGCGGGGGGGCCCTTGGTGGATAGCCAAAACCTTCTGTTCCCACCTGGTAGCTTGGGGGCGGGGTTCTCCGACGATTTGCTGTGCGTGCCTGCACCTTCAACATTCTGATCATAGACCCTTTTTTGCCTTCCTCCAGATGCGCCGACATCTTAGGGCCCGCGGCCTGAGCAGAAGGAACCTCAGCCTCTTTTTCCGGGACTGTGAACAAGGGTGGCTGAAAACCCAAAAACAAAACTTGGAAAGGGGATAACCCCGTGGCACTAGCCGGGGGGGTTTTGACAGCATATTCAACCCAGGGTAAATTTTGAGACCATTTTTGGTTGCGTCTGACTTACATAGTGCACGAAGTTTGGTCTCCCCCCTCGGGTTTTAGCCCTCTCAGTCTGTCCATCCGACTTTTGGGTGAAATCCTGAGGACAAACTAACATTAATCCCCAGCAAGGAACAAAAATTTTCCCAAAAAGTGACACAAATTGGGGCCCTCTGTCTGAGACAATGTCTGGGGGTATGCCGTGAAGGCAAAAAAACCGCACGGCCCAAAATGTCCCCCCTTTTCCCTTGGCTGAGGGGCAACTTTTTTGAGAGGGACTAGGTGAACCATCTTAGAAAATCTGTTGATGATGGTTAAACAAACTGTGAAAACCATGAGAAACTGGCAAAACCTGTGACGAAGTCCATGGCTATGCGTGACCAGGGGACGAGGGGAATGGGGAGGGGAGCAAGAGTCCGGCAGGAGGGCGATGAGAAGACTTGGCTTGGGAACATTGAGTACGGCCGTGACGTAATCTGTGACATCTTTGACAAGAGATGGCCACCAAAACTGAGTTGGGGACCATCTGTAACGTCCTGCGAAAACCAGGATGACAGAACGAGGTGAATTATGGCATGAATTCAGTACCTTGGGTATGAGATGTTCCGGGACAAAACCCGGTCAGGTGGGCATGAAGTTGGGGTAGGGAGGTCTTTGGTGGCATCTTTAACCTCTCCCTCCAACTCCAACATGGTGACAGAGATCTCACTGATTCCGGAAGAATAAACTCATCCCCCCCCAGAGGTCTGTGACTCAGAGGGTTCCTGTATTCTGGACAGGGCGTCTTGGGGTTTTTCCCTTTTGACTCCAGGTCTGAAAAAAAGAGAAGTTGAATCTTCCAAAAAAAAGAGACCACCTTGCCTTGCCTGGGATTAAGGCGCTTCGCTGATCTTCAGGTACTCCCGTTCTTATGATCTGTCCAAACAAAAAACGGTTCCTTTTGCCCCCTCTAGCCAATGCCTCCACATCCTCGAGAGCCAACTTTACTGCCAACATTTTTCGGTTCCCCCACATCATAATTGCGCTCTGCTTGGGACAAAGTCCTAGAAAAAAAGGCACATGGGGGCATACGGCCATCAGAAATTTTTTGGCTTAGGACAGCTCCAACCCCTGTGTTTTGAGGGGGCAACCTCCACAATAAAGGGGGTTTTCTGGGTTAGGGGACCGTAGAACAGGAGCAGACGTAAATAATCCTTTTTAACTTGACAAAAGCTTTTCCAGCCGTCTCATTCCAAACAAAACCCTTGTCTTGGATGATGTGAGAGCATTAAAAAGGGGCTGCAACGAGGCTATAGTTCCTGATGAACCGTCTGTAAAAATTAGCAAACCCCAAAACCCTTTGAAGCTGTTTTTGCGGTCATTAGGAGAAGGCCATTCCAAGACTGCCTTTTACTTTGGGGGGGTCCACTAAACTTGGTCTGGAGAAAGATGAAATCCCAGGAATGAAGTGATAGTGGTGTGAAACTCACACTTTTTCAGCTTGACAAAACAGACGATTTTGAAGAAGGAAAGGGGAGGACAGCCCGGACATGATTTTTTGTGGGTTTCCAGATCCTGAGAATAAATCAGAATGTCATCAAGGTATACAAAAAAAAAACTGTCCAACCATATCCCCTCAGGACATCATTCACCAATGCCTGAAAAAATGCAGGGGGTTGGTTAAAAACCCAAAAAGGATTACAAAAGGTACTCATAGTGACCAGTAGGAGTGTTAAATGCCGTCTTCCATTCATCCCCCCTCCTTGATACGAACAAGGTGGGGAAGCGTTTTTCAAACCAAAATTTTTTGAGATCTTGGCCCCTTTAATCTGGTCGGGGAAAGCAGTGTTCATAAGTGGTAGAGGGTATCGGTTCTTGAAGGTGATGTCGTTTAAACCCCCGGTAGTCGATACATGGTCTCAATGAACCATCCTTCTTTCCCCCAAAAAAGAAGCCTGCCCCTGGTGGAGAAGAAGAAGGGCCTAAAAAACCAGCTTTTATGGAATTCATCAAAATACTTCCTCATGGCTTGGTTCTCTGGTTCTGACAATGAATACAAATAACCCCTAGGGGGAGAAAATGCCTTGTTTTTGGAGCTCAATGGACAGTCATAGGGTCTATGAGGTGGAAGTGACGTAGCCCTGGATTTTTGAATCCCCCTTAAGCGCATGATATTCGGAACGGCACCTTAGACAGATCAGGATATGTCTCCTCAATGTCATTCCCGGAAAAAAAATCTGTAGAAAAAAAAAAAGGCAGAAAAAAGACAGACAAGTGGCCCAAAGCAGGACTTAGCCCAGCCCAAAAATCTCTTTGGCTTGCCAAGTCAATATGGGGATTGTGCTTTTGTAACCAGGAGGCCCCTAAAACAAAAGGGTAGTTTAGGAGAGTTGATAATCCTGAATGTGATCTCGTCCTGATGATTGGGCCCCCCGTGTGAGTTTTTATTACCTCCGTCTTGTAGTATGAACTGTTGATACTATGACCATCCAAAAGCCAGGAAAATTACAGGGGGTCAGACGGGGGGAAGGGCTTGATGTCATGGTTCCTTGGGAACGACTCATCCATAAAACTCAGTGTCCGCCCCGAGTCAATAAACACTGACACCTGATGAGAAAAAAGTAAAAAAAAAAAAAAAAAGAAGACACTTGAATGGTTGCAGGAAATGAGCAGAAGGAGACAGACAGTTGACTTCGGCTCAGTAGAGTTCCTCCTCACCTCTACTGAGGGGGCCTGGGCTTTTAAGGGGACACTTGAATGCCAAAAACATGACCCTGTCCACCACAATAAAAACACAAGTTATTTTCCCTTCGTCGATCTTTTTCCCCGCCAGAAATCTTAAGAACGACCCAACTGCATGGGCTCCGGGTCAAAAACAGTGATCAGAAGGGGGTGGAAAAACCCTTTTGGGGTTTTAAAGGGGGGGGAACAGGACTGTGAGCTGAAGGGGAATTAACCCGTCTATAAACCTTTTCCCTCCCCCCTTTCTGGGGAGCCGCAAATCGATGCGGGGTTGCCAGGTCCTCAAGTTTTTGGTGAAGGGAGGCAGGGTAGTCCCGGGTAGCCGGTTAATCCTTAATGTTCTCATTCAGACCTTGCATGAAAGCATCCATTTTAGCATGCTCATTCCCAAAAGGCTGTCTGCTGCCAGTAAATGAAAGTCAATGATATAAGATGTAACCCCTTCGCTCTCCTGTTTAATGGAGAGTAAACCTCTGGCAGCTTCACGACTAGGAAAAAAAAAAATGGATCAAAAACCCTGATGAGCTCCTTGAAAATGCAGAAAAAAAAGCAAAACGTGATCGAAACCATTTTGCCACTCAGCAGTCCCCCATTGCTTAGCCTTTTTCCAGAGAGCAGGGAAAAAACAAACGGGGCCACCTTAGAGCGCTCAGAAGGGAAGAAAAAGGCTGAAGCTCCAAAATGAATCTCACATTGAGTAAAAAAAGGGCCGGCACTGGTCAGGATCTCCCTAAAAAAGCTCAGGGGGCGTGAGTCTAGGTTCTCTTAAAACCACAGCGGGAAAATCAGGGGAACTCGGGGAAAACAGGCTGTGAGGAGGGGGCGGTGGAAGCAGGAGTCATGGATCGCAGCATAGAAATACATTTCCCCCAAGCCGGAATAAGACGGGCAATAGAGTGATCAACATTATTGCGCCACTGCTGTGCTGGCGATGGGTCCATCTTTTGGGCCAGATTTTACTATCACGACCAGAGACAGAAACCCAAAAATTCAGCCAAAAAACCCAAGGTGATAAGTAAAAAGGTTTTTTAAAAAACTCAGGATCAGAGAGCAGAAGAGCAGCAGTCAGCTTCCAGGAACCACTGAGAACAGAGAGACTAGTTAGTGGCTGAATAAAACTCAGGATCTGCAAGGAGTTAGATAAAGCCACTAACCTTCTCAGTCTGGTGATGAGGCACAGAATCCAGAGGAGGAAGAGATCCAGACAGTTAATGAGGAAGCGTCCGACAGACTGAAGTCGGATTGCCGACTGATCCAAATCCTCCGGGGAACGGGCCAGAATCATAACACCTGACCGGATTACTGACAGATCTGTGGAGTCATGAAATCACTTAAATAGTACCTGAAGTACTATTTAAGTGATTTCATGTTTTTGGGTTCTTTTAGTTAACATGAAGTTAACCAAAAGAACCCAAAAATTAACACATCTTGCCCTCATCTAAATAATTTAAAGAACACTTGAGAAACAAAGTCATTGACTTCTGGAAATGGTTTCAAAACCATTATTGAACCATAGCCCAACATCTGAACTACTGCAGGCGTCAGCTGCCTCTGTTAGGGTTA
Source organism: Crenichthys baileyi (assembly GCA_036173005.1). Classification (NCBI taxonomy): domain Eukaryota; kingdom Metazoa; phylum Chordata; class Actinopteri; order Cyprinodontiformes; family Goodeidae; genus Crenichthys; species Crenichthys baileyi. The sequence continues at coordinate 73,632 of JAHHUM010001868.1, read as the reverse complement.
GTAGTCTTCAAAAATAAAAAGAGAGATAGGCAGGTGGGCAGCCTGTTGCCTCTGGCATAAAACACTATCACAACGTTTGAGTAAAAGATCATAATGCTCATAGTCAAACATGTGTGTGATGTTGTGATGGTCAAGGGCTGCTTTACAGCTTCAGAACCTGGGAGAGTTGCTATAATCGTTCTATAATCAACAGAACAATGAATTCTGCTCTCTACCAGAAAATCCTGAAGAGGATTGTCCAGCCATGAGCTGAATCACTCACACAAGATTGGATTAAAGTGTTGGGGTGGTCTCTAGGCTGTTGATGTTGAAAGCCCTCCTACATGGTTGGATTTTAACAATTTAGCCAAGAAAAAAGAAGAGAGGGTCACAACTCCTTTACATTAAATGTTTTTTCTTGTTTAGAAATTATAAATAAAACATGTTGACTGTGGCCATGACCATGCGGAAACGAATGTATTTTTAGATGGCAGCCAATGCAATGTACTTGAACCCTGGCAGTGGGTGCTGTGGGATGAGTACAGCCTTATCTCAACCAGCCAAGGAGCCCCTGGATCCCCCGGCTAATCAACGAGCAGACGTTACCTTCCCTATGAGTCTCTCTATTTTTTTACAGACCTAGGAGCTTACACTGATAAAAGTGATGGGAAATTTAAAATTGGCTTTAACAAGGGGGAAAGAATGTAATGCATGTTTTGCTAACATACTGTGCAGTTGAATAAGGCAGCAAACCTGGGTATGGGTGTTTTAATCTTATTAAAGAAACTTTAATTGTGCATTTCTGATGGATGCAAATAGGTTAACCTCAGAAAAGGGGAAAGAAACCCATTTTAATTCCTACAAAAATCTGAGGAGTGCACAGACAGGTTTTTAAACAGAGTGGACAGAGATGTTGGTTGTCTGTATCCCTCTGCTCCCAGTGATTAGCTCTATTTGTCATAAGACTGTGAGAGAGAAACTGGAATGGGGCTCTCATAAGAGTCCTAGATTATTGGATTATAGATGAATGGACCCCTTTTCCTCACTAGGCGATAAATTAAACTCTTCATTCACATTCCACGGTTCAGTCTGCTACTCAGTTTTTTTTTTCCCTTCCCACAAACTGTACAGGGAGATCTTTGCTTTACAAACTTTTAACATGAAGGTACTGGATTTTTAAGCTCCTGTTGAGTGTAGCCTGTCTTCTCATGGCTGACTGCTTCCAAACATGTTGCATTAGAAAAGGTCACGTCAAACTTTAACTAAATTCTAGTTGAGCGACATGTTTCGCCTCTCCACTCTGAGTCACCTGAGGACTTTCAAAAGAGCACACACTGTCTTCTCATATCTCTTTAAGCATTCATTTCCTGTTACTCAGACCCTTGCTGGTCAGAGAAATATGATAGAAGTTAAATTGTTGAGAGATAAATGGTTGAGAGATAATGTCTTCATAAACTTTAGGGACAGAATTTCTCAATGCACCAGGGAAGCAAAGGACTCCTCTGGTTGGCTTTAAATTTCATCAGCTTTTTGCAGATAATGAGCTACTGTTGGCTGCATCAAATTAAGTCCTCCAGCCGGATCTGTGGTGCTTTAAAACAGAGTGTCTAATAGGATAAACTGGTTCCTCCATAACAGAGGCCGGGAATGCTAAATCATGAAAATGTTGGATCACCAACCAGGGCTAGGTAGTTCTCTGCTGCCTTAAGAAGAGGAGTTCATTGGTAATTCCCATTTCATGTCCAACACTTGTGCCTACCTCAGCGTTTCATGCCGAGGGGGAAAGGTGTCCCAATTCTTTGTCTGGTGTAGGGGAGGAGGAAAGGCAATGTTATCTGGCCCTACAACTGTATATGTTGCTGAAGAACAGTCACAGGGAAAGGATACGAGGTGCTGCATCAAAGAAACACACAAAAGGAAAACATTTTTTACCATGAAAAACACTTGTCCCTTAAAACATAGAATCATTCTGATTTTACAAATGAATTGGACTTACTGTTTTAATTAAATTTGTTGTGCTCCTAACTGTTGATGTGAGGGAACACCATAGTCGGATCAAAAGAGCTGTCTGGGACCTTCAGAAAGATTGTAGCAGCTTATACGTTTGGAAAAGATTTTAAAAGGCCTCAAATGAATTTGAAATCAGCCATTCCACTGTCCGGAAAATAGTCAAAAAGTGCCCAAGTCTGGTCGCACAAGCAAGCTCTGAAAGAAGAATGCAAGAATGTACGCCAAAAACCCTAAAATGTCATCACTGGGTTCATAGGACCCAGAAGGCTCTTGCAACTGTTGATGTGAAAGTGCATGCCTGTACAATTAGAAGGAGACTGTACAAGTTTAACTTTCATGGGAGGTGTTCAAAGACAAAACCTTTGCTCCAGACAGAAGTTTACCAGAGAGGACAAAGACAAAGACAAGGACTTCTAGAATAATTTTCTTTGGACAAAATTAAAATATCTGGACAGCTGAAAAATTGGACATTTTTAGCATAAACCAGTTTTAATTTGCTCTAGTTTGGACTCAGTCAACCACAAGCATTTTTGGCCTGCATGCGGTGCAACCTTCCTTTAATTATGATTTTCAGGTTCCATAATGTCCTAATGGGAGTTTGAAGTTATTACTAACAATATCTCTACAACAAATTGAAATGATAAAAGATGGTGTTTGCTAGTCTCCAGATTTTTATGTCAGGTCACTAAGGATTCACAGGAAACTTTTTTCGGTAAATGTGTTTGATGCTTGACATGTACATGTACTGTTCCCACATTTCTGCAGAAAATTATATGTTGACATGATTATCCTCTTGGCAGGTTATTAAATATTATCTATTAGGTAGATTGCCTTGCATTAACTTTTTGCAGGGTACTCCCTATACTGACAAATTTCTTTGGCTACTGGTGTGCACAGTCATGACATGGTGGCATATAAGCAGTAAGTCATTTCTGTCCCTTGTGTTGATTTTTGCTAGAAAGTTGATCGATTTCAGCATCATTTCATACAGTGTCTGGCATGTTCTCCACTTTATTGCTGTTTGAGTTACAGCCCTCACCCACCACCTGTGATTTATTGTTGGACTATTAACTATTTCATCAACCAGTTATTTCTCAGTTGACCAGAGGTGAAGGGGATACATTTGGATTCAAGTTAAGGCATTTTTTTAAAGGTGAATGTTCAGACATTAAATGAGAAATTCTTGCAATAATTGTTGCATTATCAAGAACAACATGAAAAATGCCATCAGGCCCTTGATGGGTCCATAAAGTATATAGGAACTAAAATGAATAACAAAAGACAGAAATGGAGATCAGTCAAAGTGATTCTGATTAAACTAGCTACATCACTTGGAACTGATCATTAATATGCACTGCAAGCTACGTGACAAATGGCCATAGTCAAGGCAATTTCATTTCCTAAGCACAGCCTCAGAGGAGTTCATTTCCAGTGCCCTCCAACCACAGCTGAGTTGAAATTGTATTTGAGTGGCAAAAGCAGCATGATTGAAAGGGGGAGCACTTCAGACTTGCTCCAACTTAAAAGACAGAAATGACATGGTTACATGAAAATCTAGAATTGCATGAATCCACGATTCAACCTGCAGCATACCCTCAGTCTCTGTAAACAGCAGAACAGGCTTTACCTTCAGTGTTGCGCTTCTGGCACCGGTCACTGTGGACAAAGCAGGCAGCGCAACACCATCTCCACTTGTTGCTTACCAATTAGATAAAAGACTCACATATGAATGTAAGAATCTCTGCTGTTGATGTCACTACTGAAATTAAAATGACGGGTGATCCATATTACTGATTACAGAATACATTTTTGTCGAATTTTTGAATGATCTGTTCAACAACGCTTTGAATGAATTGTTGAAGCAGAGAATCATAATTAGGTATTCCATGATTTATCTACAGGGGTTGAACAATGAAACTGAAACACCTGTCATTGTAGTGTGGGAGGTTTCATGGCTGTATTGGACCAGCCTGGTAGCCAGTCTTCATTGATTGCACATTGCACCAGTAAGAGCAGAGTGTGAAGGATCAATTAGCAGGGTAAGAGCACAGTTTTGCTCAAAATATTGAAATGCACACAACATTATGGGTGACATACCAGAGTTCAAAAGAGGACAAATTGTTGGTGCACGCCTTGCTGGCGCATCTGTGACCAAGACAGCAAGTCTTTGTGATGTATCAAGAGCCACGGTATCCAGGGTAATGTCAGCATACCACCAAGAAGGACGAACCACATCCAACAGGATTAACTGTGGACGCAAGAGGAAGCTGTCTGAAAGGGATGTTTGGGTGCTAACCCAGATTGTATCCAAAAAACATAAAACCACGGCTGCCCAAATCACGGCAGAATTAAATGTGCACCTCAACTCTCCTGTTTACACCAGAACTGTTACACAGGGTCAATATACATGGCCGGGCTGCTATAGCCAAACCTTTGGTCACTCATGCCAATGCCAAACGTCAGTTTCAATGGTGCAAGGAGCGCAAATCTTGGGCTGTGGACACTGTGAAACATGTATTGTCCTCTGATGGGTCAACCTTTACTGTTTTCCCCACATCCGGGAGAGTTACGGTGTGGAGAAGCCCCAAAGAAGTGTACCACCCAGACTGTTGCATGCCCAGAGTGAAGCATGGGGGTGGATCAGTGATGGTTTGGGCTGCCATATCATGGCATTCCCTTGGCCCAATACTTGTGCTAGATGGGCGCGTCACTGCCAAGGACTACCGAACCATTCTTGAGGACCATGTGCATCCAATGGTTCAAACATTGTATCCTGAAGGCGGTGCCATGTATCAGGATGATAATGCACCAATACACACAGCAAGACTGGTGAAAGATTGGTTTGATGAACATGAAAGTGAAGTTGAACATCTTCCATGGCCTGCACAGTCACCAGATCTAAATATTATTGAGCCACTTTGGGGTGTTTTGGAGGAGCGAGTCAGGAAACATTTTCCTCCACCAGTATCACGTAGTGACCTGGCCACTATCCTGCAAGAAGAATGGCTTAAAATCCCTCTGACCACTGTGCAGGACTTGTATATGTCATTCCCAAGACGAATTGACGCTGTATTGGCTGCAAAAGGAGGCCCTACACCATACTAATAAATTAATGTGGTCTAAAACCAGGTGTTTCAGTTTCATTGTCCAACCTCTGTAACAGGTATACCAAAATTAGCTAAGTTTTAGTTCAAAACTTTTGCATTTGTAGGAAGAGAGCTAATTTTTGCCCTCATTTGTCTTTGAATATTTTTGGCTACATTTGGAACAGATAAACAAGCTTTTTTTTTTGTCTTTATACCGTTATAAATGCACAGCTCAAATCAATAAATCCTACAAATATACATGCAGAAGAAAACTCAGCAGGATGTTTACCTACCTTCAATTGCTGATTTTCTGGGCATCATATCATTGTTAAACTTCCATCTAGACATACAGGATTTGTGTGAAACAACAACCAGATATTCTGCAGGTCTCAAATAAAAACATAAAGCTTGAGCTGTAGGAAGAAGAATGACAATATCAGATTGGTATTTCATTAATTTCCTGATCCAAAAGCCATAAGTGCTAAGTACTGTTGCCAACCATCATCACACAAAGCAGTTGGTTACCATGAAGACTTTGAACGCATGATGGTGGAGAGAACTTGCTGACCAATCAGTCACACTTATTCATTGACAAGTGCAGCTCCATTTCAAGGATTCAATGATTTTTACTGTCATACCAGCTCACATTATTACTTGCTAAGTTGCGAAATTTGGACTCAGGTCCTGTTTGAGAAGCCTAATATTCATTCATTCATTTATTCATGGATGAATGAATGAATTTCACTAAAAAGAAAATGCAGTATAACATACAAAAAAATATGCAGCGAAGAGCTAAAAAAATATAGACAGTTAAATAGCAATGTTGAAACTAACTTGGCAAAGTACTAAATACACATGTAAAGCACAAAGTAGTCGTTAATATTGCACCTATAAGTGAGTGCGATAATGCACCTTTGGTGGGTGAAATGTTTAGTGCAGGTCAGTGTGTAGTCAGAGAGTCTACAGAGTGTGGCTCGAGATCAGCAGTCTGACAGCTTCAGGGAAGAAGCTGTTTCAAAGCCTGGTGGTCTTGCTCTGAATGCTCCTCAGCCACCTGCCTTAGGGGAGGGGCTGAACAGTCTGTGTGTGGAGTCCTTCATGATGCGGAGGGCCTTCCCCCTGCATCGTGATATGTAGAGGTCCGAGGTGGTGGGAAGACTGCTCCCCACAGTCCTCTAACCTCTTTACCACCCTCTGCAGAGCCTTCCTCTCAGCAGCAGTGCAGCTGCTGTGCCATACGGTGATGCAGGTGCAGAGGACGCTCTCCACCTCAAAGTAGTAGAAGCTCCTCCAGACCGAGCTCCTAAGTCCAGCATCCCTCAGTTTCCTGAGGAAGTAGAGATGCTGGTGAGCCTTCCTGACCAGACGGGAAGTGTTAGCATTCCAGTTGAGGTCAATGGATATGTTCTCACCCAGGTACCTGAAGCTGGGGGCCACTTCTACAGCTGCAGGGGAGGGAGAGGGCGCTTGTCCCTTCTGAAATCCACCACCATTGTCTTAGTCTTCTTCACATTGATGCAGAGTTTGTTTTCTCTGCACCACTGCACCAGGTGTTCCACTTTCTCTCTGTATTTGGACTCATTATTCGCGATTTGTCCCACTACTGCTGTGTCGTCTGCAAACGTCACTATAGGACAGCTGGGATGTCATATGCAGTCATACGTCAGCAGAGTGAACAGGAGGGGGCTCAACACGCAGTCCTGGGGCGAGCCAGTGCTGAGGGTGATGGAGGAGGAAACAGTATTGTGGATCCTGATGGTCTGAGGTCTGTCAGTCAGGAAGTTCAGGACCCAGTTCCGCAGAATGGGACTCAGTCCAAATTTCCAGTGCTATTTGAAAATACTACTTAATTAATACCCTCCAGACAAGAGAAACGCAATTTTCTAATGTATATTTTACATTTATATGACACAATATATTAATTAGTTTTTTATTATTTGGCGTGATTTAGGTTTAGGCTTCTGAATTTAAAGACGCATTTTTCTATAAATCATGTTTTTGGTCTACAAATTGATTTGCTGTCCTAAATTTTTATTTGGTCTGTTTTTCTAAGTCAATAATTCTGCTCTGGCCTTTACCCGATGACTGTAAGGAAAGCAATGGCTGTCATCCCAGGGGCATTTTTCAGCATGATTGAACTGTTGGTTAACCTGTCAACATCTTTGCTGCATAGCTATGCTAAAAGAAAACAGAGGAAACCAAAAAAACCCAGCCTTCAGAGTGCAGATTTTAGTGGAGAAAGAGAAAAGGGAAATATATTGAAAAAAATGTCACTCTTGGTTAGACTGAGAAATGACTGCCAAATGCTAAAATAGTAACAGATGAAATTGCTAAAATTGAGCAGAATGTACAGCAGCTGTAGTATTACCAAGTCAGTAACTCTACCAAATGTCAAATTCCGCACCTAGATATTGACTTTGGATGGGAAAAAAAGAAATACATGTGAAAATAAATGGTTGCTGAGAGTAAAAACAAAAAACATTTTAAATATCATAATAGTGTTTAGTGTTGAAAACCTAATTTAATTTTTTAACACTCCATATTCTCTAGTTAAAGTTCATATCTTTCAGGGTACCAGTTAGTTACTTGTACCAGAATGGTTAAATGAGTGGTTGCGATCTAGTCACCATACTGGGAGCTGCTTTTGTTGAGCTGAGAGAGAAGCCATACATTTTACTTTAACTAGGAGGTGTGCCAACACAAACAATAGCTTTGTCATTTGGCAGAGACAATGCCTTCTGGGATAATGAGTTCTGTGACTTAGTCCAGCAGTTTAGGTCATATGTGTTCACCAAATCAAACACATGATTTCAGCAATATTTGAAAGATATTAACTAATACTTAAAAAATTAAAATCATAGCTAAAGAGGAGTGCCTCTCTTTCATTCTGTTAAGCTAGATATCATACTGATGTTTTCTCAAATATCTCAGATACCACTTTTCTCTCCTATCTACTATTAATGATAGCATACTCAACTTTTATTTTATCCAATTCGGTATTTTCATTATTGCTGCTTTTATGCCATTTTTGGTTCACAAAATACATTTGCTATTGTTTTAACATTTTAAACCTTTAAATGAAGAACTAAATACAAAACCACCGTAAGCAAAATCAATTCACTTTTTCCCTAGCATTCTTGAACCCGTCTTCTCTGTTGCTCTCTGTACCTGGCCTTTTTCATTATACTGAATGTCATCTTGGTCTGCCCTCTTTCTTATTTCACATAGGGTTAGGATTCTACATTATAGTCTGTGTTTGCATGTGATTAGCCAAAGGGTTTGCCCATCAAACAAAGTCCCACCCCTGCAATCTTGGGTCGGGCCGGAAGATTTGACTCCCAACGAGCCTCGGCTCCACAGGTTTTTCACAAATAACGATTAGAACTGGCACACTTGATTGTTTTCACAGCTATTTTCAATCCACATTTGTCCTGTTTGCAAACCTCAGAATACTTTTTTTTCTGTTTAAAATGTTGTTACCAAACAATTCAAATGATTGACTTACTCTATATTCATTGCATGACAGTGTAGGGTAATATGTGTTTACTCAGGCTTCACCCTAGTCACTCCCTTTCTTGATAAACAAAAACATGTCTATAATCATTCAGTGTGTTTGGTTGACAAAATCTATCAAATGTTGATCTAAATCACCTTTTCCTTCAGTTAATTTTAATCTTGCTTGGCCAAATTCTTCATTACGATGATGAGAAATCCTAAGAAGAGGATAATTTGCTTATAGAAGTTGACTTCAATTGTGATAAACCCCTACACTGTGCACTGAGCTTGAGACAGTCTGAAGAGAACTTACCTGGCTAAGAGGGGAGCTGAACACTATGGCAGATGAAGACTGAGAATTTGTTCAATCAATGATTTTTAATTAAACTGGCACAGTGAGCAAACAATGTGAAAGATAAGTGCAGCTTTGCTTCGTGTTGGACATAAGCTGTCTTATATGCAGCTTAACTCAAGAGCAGTGAAACAGGAACACCAAGATGGTGCATTTTTAAATTTTCCCAGCATGTTGTATTAAATGAACTTGACACATATCTTTAGGAAAAAACTTAAGCAGAAAAGTAAGAAGAAAAAAGAACTGTTGAACTATAGTGCATTTTATCTTGTCTGTGTGCAGGTATTGATAACAGTTCATCTGTCCTCTGGATAGGATTAAGTTTGATTATCTAAGAGCAATTCAGTGACAAAAATATAAATACATTGAGCTCCTATGTAAATTGTGATTTATTTATTTCCATATATTGGCCACACAGGTTGGTTTGTTTCAATTCAATTCAATTCAGTTTTATTTATATAGCGCCAATTCACAACACATGTTGTCTCAAGGCACTTCACAAAAGTCAGGTACATACATTACAATTAGTCCTAACCATTGAACAGTGCAGTCAGAGTTAGTTATTTATTCAAATTGGCTCCTTTAGTCGTTTCACCTAGAATGAAAGAACATATAAACTCCGAGGCAGTTTTCAAGGTTAGAGTCTGAAAGAGAGCACATATAATTAGTTACAGTAAAAGCTCAGTCAATCGCCATGTCTAGAAGGGGGGAAAGGGTTAAACACTGAAAGACAAGTCCATGTGGATCATCGGTAGAGAGTGAGGATTAAGTTGTTGCCAGCAGAAGCCGGGCATCCCCTTCCCCGAAGGTGTCACAGGTAGACACAGAGTCAGGCCAGGTGTAGCTTCCAGGAAGAGAAAAGAGAGAGAACAAAAGTTAAAAGCTGAAATAACAGCAAATAATGCAACATTGGAGAGTAGTGTGAGAAGTAACGAAGAGGGTGAAATTGTCACTATGTCCTCCAGCAGCCTAAGCCTATAGCAGCATAACTACAGAAAGTTTCAGTTAGGATTATTAGTTAAAAACAGACGTTTATTTTCAACAAGGTTTCAAGGCACCCACAAAAGGGCCCACTGATGGTCATTTTTATACAAAACCACAAGGATTGGGATACCTCTCTCTGTCAGACTGATTATAACCATTGGAAAAGAGAAGGGGTCATACAGGTAGCAGAAATGGATGGTGTGTTTGACCTCAACCATAAAAGAGCCGGTTTAGGCTAAACCTGACTCCCCCTTGCTCCAAACCAAAGGGGGAGGGAAGGCTCCCTCCGATAAAAAGCCACTCAACTATAAGCTTTATCAAAAAGGAAAGTTTTAAGCCTAGCCTTAAAAGTAGACAGGGGTCCGCCCCATGGACCAAACCGGGAGCTGGTTCCCCCGGAGAGGAGCCTGGATAACTAAAGGATCTGCCTCCCATTTACTTCTAGAGACTCTAGGAAAACCACCATAAAACCTGGAGTCTGAGAACGAAGTGCCTGTTAGGAACATTGGGAACAATAGATCTCTGATGTATGATGGAGCTAGACATTAAAGGCTTTATATTTTTGGAGGGGAATTTTAAATTCTATTCTGGTTTAAAAAGGGAGCCAATGAAGGGAAGGTAAAATAGGATAAAAAAGACTCTTTTTAATTTTTATCAGAACCCTTCCTGCAGCATTTTGAATCAGCGAAAGGGTTTTTAACTGCCAAATTTTGGGACATCCTGATAGTAAAGAATTTCAATAGTCCAGCCTTTTAAGTAAAAAAAATGCATGGACTAGTTCTTCAGCGTCACTCCTGGACAGGATATTTCTAATTTTGGCAATGTTCCGGAGGTGAAAGAAGGAAATCCTAGAAACCTGTTTAATATGGGATTTAAATGACATGTCCTGGTCAAAAGTAACACCAAGGTTTCTTACTTTATTACCGGAGGTCAATTTAATGCCATCCAGGTTAAGTGATTGACTAAGCAGTTTCTTTTTCAAAGACTCCGGTCCAAAGACGATAGCTTCTGTCTTGTCTAAATATAGAAGTAGAAAATTTAAAGTCATCCAAGTTTTTATATCTTCAAGACGTGCTTCTAGTCTATCTAACTGGTTGGGCTCATCAGGATTTATGGATAAGTAAAGCTGAGTATCATCAGCGTAACAGTGAAAATTTATCCTATGCTGCCTGATAATTTGACCTATTGGAAGCATATATATAGTAAAGAGAATTGGCCCAAGTACTGAACCCTGTGGTACTCCACAATTAACCCTGGAGTTTAAAGATGATTTAGCATTTACATGAACAAACTGGAATCTGTCAGACAGATAAGATTTAAACCAGCCTAGCGCTGTTCCCCTGATCCCTACAGCATATTCCAGCCTTTTTAAGAGAATATTATGGTCGACTGTATCAAATGCAGCACTGAGATCTAACAGAACCAGTACAGACACAAATCCATTATCTGAGGCCATAAGAATATCATTACTGACTTTCAGCAGAGCTGTTTCAGTGCTATGATGAGCTCCGAAGCCTGACTGAAACTCTTCAAACAGGTCATTGCTGTGTAAATGCTCACACATTAGATTAGCAACTATTTTCTCAAGAATTTTAGATAAGAATGGAAGTTTGGATATAGGTCTGTAATTCTTCAAGTCATCTCAATCAAGTGAAGGTTTCTTAAGTAAAGTTTTAATTACAGCTACCTTAAAAGCCCGTGGTACATATCCATTTACTAAAGATAGATTTATCATATCTAAAATGGGGCTGGTAATCAGAGGGAACACTTCCTTAAATAATTTGGTTGGGATTGGGTCTAACATACAAGTTGAAGGTTTAGATGAAGCTAATATTTCTGATAACTCAGGAAGCTCCACAGGATCAAAACAGTCAAAACACAGATCAGGTTCTACAGTTATTTCCAATGTTGTCTCACTTGCTGAGGATGAAGTAATCATCTTCAGGAGTATGTCAAAGATTTTATTTTTAATATAATCAATTTTATTTAAGAAGAATCCCATAAAGTCATTATTGCTGAGAGCTAAGGGAATGGATGGCTCAACAGAGCTATGACTCTGTGTAAGTTTAGCAACTGTACTAAAGAGAAACCTAGGATTATTCTTGTTCTCTTCTATTAATGATGAGAAATAAGCTGTTCTGGACGACATTGTTGAAAATAAGTGCTGTTTAACTATATAATCTGAACTGAAACGTTCTGTGTAGTTATGCTGCTATAGGCTTAGGCTGCTGGAGGACATAATGACCACTTTCACCCTCTTCGCTACATTCTCACACTACTCTCCAATTTTGCATTATTTGCTGTTATTTCAGCTTTTAATTTTGTTCTCTCTCTTTTCTCTTCCTAGAAGCTACACCTGGCCTGACTCTGTGTCTACCTGTGACACCTTTCTGGAGGGGGGCATCGTCCAAGCTTCTGCTGGCAACAACTTAATGCTCACCCTCTACCAATGATCCACATGGCCATGTCTTTTAGTGTTTAACCCTTTCTCTCTCCTAGACATGGCGATTGACTGAGCTTTTACTGTAACTTACTCTATGTGCTCTCGCACCTTGAAAACTGGCTCAGAGTTTATATGTTCTTTCTTTCTAGGTGAAACGACTAAAGGAGCTACATCCATTAACATTCACTTTTCCTTCCCATAGAAAGGACTCCTGGATCAGTGCTTCTTTGTTCTCTTTGTGTCTCTGCTCTGTTCTCTCTAACCCCCAGTCAGTCGTGGCAGATGGCCGTTCACACTGAGCCTGGTTCTGCTGGAGGTTTCTTCCTGTTAAAAGGGAGTTTTTCTCTCCACTGTCGCATCATGCATGCTCAGTATGAGGGATTGCTGCAAAGTCAACGCCAGTGACTGTCCACTGTCTCTACATGCTCATCCGGGAGGAGGGAATGCTGCAAGTCACTGACTGGATGCAATCTGCTGGGTTTCCGTAGACAGAAAAACTTTTTATCCAATTTAAATAAATAAATAACTCTGACTGCACTGTTCAATGGTTAGGACTAATTGTAATTGTAAACCTGACTTTTGTGAAGTGCCTTGAGACAATATGTGTTGTGAATTGGCGCTATATAAATAAAACTGAATTGAATTGAATTTAATCTCCCCAGAGATAAATGACAATGTCTTGACTATCTGGTGGTGAAGTGATGTAGAGAAACAATGTTGACAACGTTATTCAAACAGAATGTGAAAACACAGTTTTTATTTACTAAAACAGTGTTGTTTTTGGCAGCCATCTTAGTTTTAGTCTTCTTTTGAAAGAAAATGCTTATTAGTTTTAGTCATATTTAGTCATTTTTATATGTGATGGTTTTAGTCCAGTTTTAGTCGCCCAAAACTCAAAAAGGTTTTAATCTAGTTTTATTCAGTTGTAAAAAAAAAAAGTGTATTCTCTATCTCTGTATAGAAGGCACACCTCCTGTTAAGGTCTACAGGTGAAAACACTCATTCATCTTCTATCCACTTATTCCACAGTGGGTCAAGGGAGAGCTGGTGCCTATCTCCAGCAGTCTACGGTCGAGGGGCAGAGTACACCCTGGAAAGGTCGCCAATCCATCGCAACACAGAGACATAAAGGGCAGACAACCTTGCACACACTAAGGGCAATTTAGAGAGACCAATTAACCTAACAGTCATGTTTTTGGACTGTGGGAGCCAGAGTACCTGGTGAGAACCCACGCATCCATGACCCCCGGTCGGGAGCCGAACCCCAGACCTTCTTGCTACAAGGCAACAGTGCTACGAACTGCGCTACTGTGCAGCCAACAGATGAATAAAAAACAATCAAGACAGTGTTGCGGCCACCACGGTCTATTACTGAATTAACAAAATTATAGTGGAGGTGGGGTGAGCAAACAAGGATAGGATGGAGCAGCATTGCTGAAAGCTTTTCGCTTTTGATGACAGATTACATGCACAATAGGCACAAATGTCATGCATTTTAAACGTCTCACCGACCACTTTTAGTCTCACCTCGTCAACGAAAACAGACACACGTCTCGTCAAAGACCAACGTTTAGCTAGTCATCTCATTATTGTCATGAAAAAAGGGGTGTCAGTGAAACAATTTCGTCATTGTTATCGTTGACGTAAACAACACTGCACTGAAGTGTTCTGTTAAAGAGGAAACACTTTAATGGAAAATTTAACGAATGACCAGTAACCTTTGCACGAGAGCCAAAAAATGGTCAAAAACTAATACACTGTTTACAAACACAAGGAGCATCTATGAAGCCTGAAGCCCACAAGGATGCAGATCCAGGGCCCACACACACATTCGCTGATGCACCCAAAAGCTGACAGTTAGCTGGCTCTTCCTTGATAGCTTACAGTGTCCACTACATTTAGTAGCAGTCCTAGTTAAGAAATTTCAAAAGTCTTTAAAAAATATTTATTTTTTTTTATTTAACCTTTATTTAACCAGGATAAAGTCCCACTGAGATTAAAAACCACTTTTTCATGGGACTCCTGGCCAAGAGGTGGCAACAAATAAAACAAAGAAAGTTACACAGTTAAAAAAAACTATGAAAAACAGATACATGTTATTAAATCAAGTTGTAGCAAGTTCCAGGAGAAGGGAGCAGAGTGGAAAAGCTTTCTTACCCATTCAGTCCAAGCAAAAGGGACAGTAAGAAGCAACAAATTGTGTGAGCAAATTGGATAAGAGTCAATATGTCTCAGTGCAATGGCAGTACAGATAAGTCAACAGAAGTCCAAGTAATGCCAGACCAGGTCATCCCACCCTTGAATATAAATAACAATGGTGTGTTTTTTTACAGTTTGTAGAAGAAAGGTAGACAGAGAAAAGCATTCTAAGACATTGTGAAGGAGCAATAATTCTCAAAAAAATCTCCATAATCCAACACAGAAATAAAGGTTGCAGCGACAAGCCGCTTTTTAGCAGAATATGAAAAACGCAACTTCATCCAAAATAAATTACCCTTAACTGCATTAGCACAGTCTCACCTTGAAGAATTTTGAATTCAATCCTGTAGAGGCTCACAATAAGAAACACAAAATGCGATTAGAGAAGTTACACAATGGATGTTTATTTGTTTGGTGCTCAGACCCCAGAGGAAGACATGAATGCTGATAATGCATGAACTGATGAACGTTTTAGGATTAGAATTAGAATTGTCTTCCCCCCGGATCTGGTACTGGTGATGGAGAGGAGGCCTTATGGCAATGGAACTGAGAATCCAATGGAGGCGATGGGGTGGAGGAGGGTCGAAGCTTGACTGACAGCTGGGAGATCCATGAATGGGAGACTTTAAATGTGGAGTCTTGAAGGATCATTGGCAGAGGATTACTACAGACTTGAAGCTGATTGGTTGGCGCGGAGACGCACGGAGAAGCCATTGGGTAAAGCGGGAGGAGGGGTGAGTCTCCCAGATTGAATTTTCGCCTTTACTCCATAACTCAAATCTTTAAATTGAGGGAATTTATTCAACAGAAGAAAAATCATCTGAGGTTAGTACTTTGTACAATTGCTTTTTGCCAGTAAAAGAGCACTTAGTCTTTTCCTACAACATTTCATAATGTTGGGGCATACAAGGAGGGAATCATTGATTATTTTAATTAGGGTTGCTCATTGTACCACAAAAATATCATAACTACAATATAAATGTCTACAATATTAATTCTACAAATGACTTTTTGCAATGCTGTATATGTTTCCTTTTCTGTTCAAAATATCTTATGGTTTGTGAATTTATTGCTAACTGATATCGTTATTGAGATATTTAACCATATCTCCATGGAGGCGGGTCACATAGTGGTAGGGCATGCACCCCATATGCAGAGGCTGTTTGTCCTCGGTGCAGTAATTCGAGGTTAAATTTCCAAACAATACTATGACTTTCAAATGATCATCTAGTAACATGCAGCCCTAGTTTCAATCTCTCTAGAGCACAGGTGTCAAACACCAGTTCTCCAGAGCCGGCGTCCTGCAACATTTAGATGTGCCTGTGCTTCAACTCATCTAATCAAAAACTTAGGTCATTAGCAGGACTCTGTAGAACTTGAGTGAATGTTGCAAAAGTGGCAGGACATTGGCTCCAAGGAATGCAATTTGACAGACCAGCTCTAAATGATCAAAATTAGTGGGTCCTTTCTCATGCTTAGTTTTTAAGAAATCGGGTCTGGGGACTGAGGCGACCATGGAAGAAGGTTCATTTTCTATCTGGTGAACCATTTCTGTGACTTTGACATACGTTTTAGATTGAATCCTTCTCCTGCTGAAAAATGAATTGATGACTTATTTCCAGTTTACTGCTAGGGTCCTCCAGATTTCTATGAAAAATCTGCCATTTCACAGACTGCATCATATTATGCACTATAACAAGATTCCCAGGTCCTTTTGGAGGAGATATAGGTCCACAGCCTAGATGCGCTTTTTTCCCATATTTGCCCTTTGGTTCACTCTTACCCTATCTCGAGCTGTTGTTCTAAGATTCATCTTAGTCTAATCAGAACAAAGCACATAGTTTCAAGTAAACGACCCAGAGGAGTTGCGAAATCTCCGCATGTTTGTATTTGTGGTAGTTCAACAGAAAATACTTTTTCCTGGCATGCCTCCTAAACAGCAATTGGAATGCAAATGGTTACATAGGTTGTTAGACATGGCGACATCCAAGGATGCTGCCTTTTGCTACAGTTCTCAAACAGTGAGCTTTAGATATGTTTTGCTTTTCTCAACTTTCCACAGTGTTGTGACTAAATATACTGTAAGCCTTGACCTGTCCCTCCTCTGCTCTCTGCACTTCCCAGCCTGACTGAATACCCCTGCTCCCAATCACCACCTGTGTGTATTTATTCACTGCGTTCCCTTTTCTCCAAGCCTGTTTGTCATGTATGTCCAACAGCAAGCTTTCCTGCCCTTTCTCAAGTTTTCTGCCTCTAGTCTTCCTGATCCGCTTTTGCTTTTTGACTCCTCCTCTGCCCCGTTATTTGTATAATTCTACTTTTCTTGACTGACATCGTGTGTACCAACCACTGGCTTGTGAATTAAACCCTTTGTCTCTGAATTATGTGCATTTAGGTCTTACTGCATAGGTCATGGGGCTGCACGGTGGCACAGTTGGTAGCACTGTTGCCGTGCAGCAAGAAGGTCCTCGGTTTGATTCCCAGCCGGGGGTCTTTCTGCATGGAGTTTGCATGTTCTCCCTGTGCATGCGTGGGTTCTCACCGGGTACTCCGGCTTCCTCCCACAGTCCAAAGACATGCCTGTTAGGTTAATTGCTCACTCTAAATTGCCCTTAGGTGTGTGAATGAGTGTGTGCATGGTTGTTTGTGTGTTGCCCTGCGATGGACTGGCGACCTGTCCAGGGTGTACTCTGCCCCTCACCCATAGACGGCTGGAGATAGGCACCAGCTTCCCCGTGACCCACTATAGAATAAGCGGTAGAAAATGACTGACTGCATAGGTCATTGTTTAAGTGGCTAAAAATAATGGGTCTCTGTGTAAGATTTATCCATACCTCAGGGAAACAGAAAGTTGAGAATTAATAAACTTCTGAAATACATCAGACAGTGGATATAACTCACAAACAGCCTTTATGCTTTTCATACATGTGTAAAAGTTGGCAGTCAGAGTGGTGTATGGTGAATGTATTTGTGTTTCTTAATAGATCTCTGTCATATCAGTCCACGCTGACATTTCCATTTATAGTCATGTTATTTGACCAGATAATCACAGGGATAATTATGAACCGCAGGGGATATTACAATGAATAATTTTAGAGGGCGGTCTGGGGATTGGTGGATAATTATTAAATGGCCAGTCAAGGCACGGAGAAAGAACTTAAATCACCTTTGGACCCCGTGGTTTGGAGAGAAACATTTTTTTCTGGACTTCCAGATTAAATTAGACTCGTGTATGGGAAATTTAATTGAACTCTTTATGGTTTTTCAAATATTCTTATGCACTTGTTGCACTGGCCACTTCTCTCATGACGTAGAAGCTTGTAATGTATATGTGTGCTCAGGCAATGGGGAGAATGTTTGCTCTTTCCACCATATCGATCAAGTCCAAAGTAACTTCCACTTTAAAGACTTACAGCTCTTTTTTAATTTCTCCAATTAAAACTTGCAAATCATCAATATGACAAAATATTTTACAGAGGACCAGGTTGTTTTTCTGTGTTCACTGAAGTTATCTTTGTCTGATACTAAAGTGAAGTTTGATGAAACAAAAAAGCAAACAGAAGAAATTAGTAAAAGCACAAACACCTTTTCACATCCACCTTGCATTAAAGCTTTGATTATCTTTGAGGGACTAGGTCTGACTAACTGAGTAAATTCATCCCCCACCACTGCTTCTTAAATCGTCTCTGCAGGGGCAATCAAACACCAATATAATCCAATCATGGCCTTCATTTACCATTAACAGTAATTGGCTCTGGGTTTGTATTCAGCAGCTTGTGCTGACAAACAATTCCCCTGCCTGAAGCGATGAAGGCAGATGCTCTTGTTCTCTCTTCTCTTCTCTGCATCTGCCTATCTCTGCTGTCTGTGATCTCCCTTTCTGTTACTCTCCCCATGGTTTGACCTCAAAGTCTTTTTATTCATTCTTCAGAGAATTAATGAAGAAGATCATAGATTGAGCTGGAACCACAGATCATCATAAAGTCTATGATGGGGTTGCAGTGTTGACTTTTAGTTCTGCTTTATTTTAGGTTTATTTAAAACAAAATACTATTTTTTGCTTCTCTCTGGTTCCACCAGAACCTAATCTGCCTAGTTTTTTATTTATTTTCTTGAAGCAGTATTCCAGTCTTTCTTACCTGCTTAAATGCTGTATTGTTCTTTAGCACTCTGTCCTAATTCTTGTGTTTCTTAAGATGTTTTGAATGTTTGGATTGTTTCAAGCAGTTCTGGCCCATCATTGAGTTTCATAGAATGTGTTGTTTGTGTCAATTCCTGTCTGTCTTCTGGTTTCTTCACTTTGGTTCTTGTTCTTCAGAAAAAAATAAGAAATAAAACAGGTAAAGCCATCTGAAAAAGGCTCTACCATTTGGTTTTCTCCTTAACCTCCTCACTGTGGAAAGCACACAATAATCTAGATCCTCCTATTGACTGTGATAGCTCAAAAATACACAGTGCACACTGATCACTCTCAATGATCAGTCCGATCTTTTGGATGTTGAAGACCTCCATGAATCATAGATATATCAAATACTGAGTACACCTGTGTGCTTGCTGAACAGTAAAACATAGTTTTTCGTGTTTTAAATGGCTCAATACTTATATCCATCTGGCTATTTTTTATATTACTCATTTGCACTTTCATAATTTACATGAACTAAGTAATTACTTCATGTTTGTAGTTCACCATTTGTAAATTCTGGACTACAATCACACTTCCAACTTAAAGAAGTCTAATGTTCTTTATGAAAGCTTTATTTGACAAAATTGGCCAGCAGCTACTTTAGATTTGCTAGAAATCTCCAGCGACGCCCACCCACACATTCTTTGCTAAACATATACTGTACCTTAAAGGGATAACTCAATTTCCTGAAGTAAAGTTCTGTGAGATTATTATCTGTAAATTACTTCTTGTTGCAAGATGAAATATCACAGTGGGTTTGTAAGCTAGTCAGAGGGAACCCCTGCTTTTGATGATTTTATATATTAAACTAGAACTAAAAAACTAAAACTGAAAACCTGTTTGAGATGGATACACCTAGGATTTCAAAAGGTTTCCGGAAATACGGGGGAAGTTTTTCAGAAACTTTCATGGATAGATATGCTGGGTAAGTTTGGAAATATTCCAAACTGAAAACCTTTCACTTATGGTAGGTTAAATTGGAGGTAATTTAAACAAACTCTTTAACATTCAAACGTAGATATACGTGTGGACCAGAGACTGCTATGGAAGGTTCTCTCACAATCAGGGAGAGGGGGCTCTCCCCAAATAGCAACCAAAAAAAGACCTGAGTTAAAGTTTTGTTATAATAAAATTGTTAAATGAGTAAAATCAGCTAAAAAACAAAGACTAAAACGCAAATAACATTCACTAAAATAAAACAAGAGTTAGAAAAATTACCTAAATGTACAGCTAGAATCAGATGCATATAAAAGGCCCTTGAATATATTCAGTTGTTACTACAGGAGGGACCTTCCTGGGAACAAAGAGGCACCAGTCTCATTTTAGGGCTTTCCAAGAAGGCAACAGGCTTTGCCAAATCCCACAAGTTTCCCCTTTCCCCATGCCAGGGCTGGCACCACAGCTGCTTCTGCTTGCTGGGTGTTCTGGCTCTGGTGTCTGTCTGCCATCCACCCTCCCCAAAGAAGGGATGGGCCTCTGCTCCACCTGTACCTCTTCCCCGTAATAAAACTCTAGGCTCAATGAGCTTCTTTTTGACTGGATTGGATTTCTTTCATTGTCAGTCGGTGCTTTTCATTGTGGGTATTAATTGCTCAGATTGTAGTCAGTTATCAAGGAAAACTAAAATTAGGCAAATGAAATTCACACTGTAAAATCAAAAACATGCATATAAAACTTTCACCTTGTGATATACAGTGGTATCAAAGTATTTGATACACTGCAAAGTTTGCTGTCGCTGGGCAATACGGACTTTCAGCTCTTTCCAAAGATTTTCGATTGGGTTCAGGTCTGGAGACTGGCTAGGCCACTCCAGGACCTTGAGATGCTTCTTACGCCACTCCTTAGTTGCCCTGGCTGTGTGCTTCGGGTCATTGTCATGCTGGAAGATCCAGGCACGACCCATCTTGAATGCCCTTACTGAGGGAAGGAGATTGTTGGCTAAGATCTCCCGATACATGACCCCATCCATCCTCCCCTCAATACGGTGCAGTCGTCTTGTCCCCTTTGAAGAAAAGCATCCCCAAAGAATCAAAGAATAATGTTTCCACCTCCATGCTTCCTGGGTGGGAGTGGTGTTCTTGGGGTTGTACTCATCTACAATAAAAATTAAAGACTTCTTGATGCTTTGCAAGTGGGACAACCTGCAGTGTATCAAATACTTGTTCTCCCCACTGTAAGCATTCAACGTCAGCCACTTGCTTTCTGGATCTCAGGCTCAACAGCCTGTGGTGACTCTGAGAAGGGAGAAAAGGTACGAGGTGTCTGCCCAACAAACTTAGAATGTTAAAAGGAATAAATGTTTGGATCTCAGCCAGGACCAAGTATAAGTTTAAATGAAGTAAAAGAAAGGTAAGACTTGTCATGTGGACCTATGAGAGGTTCCCAAATTGATGATAAGGGATCAGTATCTTAGGGGTTTCTCAAATAAATTTCTTCTCTGGAATATTTGAAGAGAAAAAGTCTCTGCATTGTTTCAGAAAGACAAGTAGGTGAAGCTGATGAAAACAAAACAAGTGATTTTTAAACTTCCTCACTTGCCACAGCTGGTCAGACTGTTTTCTCATAGAAATGACACTTGTTGATTGTGTTCATACTGTGTTTATACTGGTAACACTGGTCATAGGGTGACCAGTGTTAAGAGGTTTCTCTCACTCCCTGGATGTTTTGCTTAAGGGATAGTTCAAGTCAGTAAGATCAGGACACATTCAGGAATCATGTGTTGGCAAAGCATGATTGCCCCTCGGTTGATGAACTTTGACTAAACTTGAACCAATAAAAATATGTTCCCATACTAGACCTCGAAAAACACTGCAAGCCCTTTAACTCATCAAAACAACATTTTGAAATGCCCTAAAAATGAAGACAATCATTATCACCATATCATCTTAAGCATAAAAATCAGTTCATTCGTTTAGTAGTAGTAGTAGTAGTAGTTGATTTTCTTCTGTGTCATACACTATAAAGGTGCCCAGCCCTCATGGGCTTATAACACACACAATCATATCAGACAGAGACCAACATCAACATCCATCATGAAACATTAGGTGTCCTCTTTCGAAGAAGCTAAGCTTTTAAAACCAAGCGTTTAATGAGTAACACAATCATTAGGAATAATTAAATCTACAGATTAACCACATTATCAAAATTTCACAATTAGAAAAAAAGAACCAGAACGTGTGTGTAATAGACAATTCTTGCTGCTTATCAGACGTCAAGATCTACAGCTCCGCACGTGCTAAATTAAAGCAAAACAATTTTCCACAATGCAAGACTGAAAGCTGACAGTCTGTCAGACCGGAGGAGGAAATTAATGGCTAAAAATGTTTCAGGGTTGTACATGCTACACATCAATGTGGTTTGTTCTTGAGATAAGAAGAAGAATGTCGAATTTAAAATGAGCAATTTTTTTGTTGTTAAGAAAATCACATGAAATATATTTACAATAGATAGGGCCATTCTTGGCCTCTATACTCTAGCGTTGGAACATGATTCTTAGAAGGTATAGATTTGCAATAACCTCATCTAAAATCAAGTCATGCACCCACGCAAGAGGTAGGCGTCCATGTTAAAAATGAATCAGTGTGTCCTTCTTCCTACATCAGCCATCTTCTCTTCCACTTATCAAACTATCATCTTCTCTCCCTAGCGATTGGAATTTGAAGCAACAGTACTTCCTTTTGGATTAGAGCCTTTTATTATTCCCACTTTGTTCCTCGGATCCATCTTGGATAATGCAGATCCTTGTTCATTATGCAGGCCTGACCTGCAGTGATGCAGTTCTGCAACAGAGAGATCAAAGGTGTGAATACCGCCATTTCCTGGCAAAGATGGCTCATTTTATGTTTTTGATCTCTTATTTTTGTCTTTGTTCATTTCAAGAAAACATATGAAGGGCAAAAATATATAAAGGAATTTCTCCAGCCATCAATCACAAGAAGACCAGGTAGAAATTGCTTCATCAGAGGATCAGATCCACAGCGATTGTCGGCATTTTTATTTTTCCATTAGGGTCACTTTCATTATGTCACTTCCCCTTTATTGATGCGACTCTGTGATTGAGAGAGCTGCTTCGTGACACCTGCCACCCTTCTAACTGTGGTAAATGTGCTAAGCTTTAATTATATAAGGAAGATGTGTACATATTCAAGGAAAAACTGCTCTACAATGATATTATGTGCCACTGTAATGTTTAGGTGTCAGTCAGTGTTCTGTCTCTTCCTGCCTATTTACCAGTATTATCCTTCTTCTCTTTTGTTCAGCAAACCATCATGTGTCCCATCCCTAATTACTGCAGTTAATTACACACTGTTTCCAGAGAGCGAATGGATTTGATCTGCACTGACCTTCTATTTTTTGTATCAGACGTCATGGTGGGAAAATCAGTTTATGTGACCAGATGTGGCTTTTCCAGTATGTTTCTCACTCTGAAAAAAATAATGGAACTGAATTTAACTGAGTACACACCACAGTCTGAGTAAAGACCAGTGATCTTTGCTGTAATCCCTTGGAGCCACAGTGCGGGTCGACATGAAATACTGCTGTTAACGTGGAAACACATCAATCTGAGACCAGAGAAAGCTGGAACGTCCATACACATACAATCAGTTAATAGACAGAGGATCTATTTTGTAAAATGTTCATACAGAACAAATCTATCTGTGTTAAACAGCCAGAAGATCAACACCCATTCAGGATATAAAGGCACACAAAACACAGATCTTTTTCTATACACTTCGGCATCATTGCTTTTCTACAATGATCAATATCCAGGGGACCCTCCACTATCACAATCATTACTACTTCAATCACAAGGAGACAGAGGCCTATTGATTGTAGGGTCAACATGGAGAAATGTCTTCTTGCAGCTCCCTTCTGACTCGTGAGCATACAATTGTATGCAAGTGCCACGTTTCTCTTCCATGAAATATAATATATCATCTACAAGTGAAGCCACAACAGACTAGCAGCGTCAAAACCTGTATTGGCCTCACTTAGTTTAATTGGATTTGACAGTGAAATTTACTCACTGATGATTATTACATACAAATCTATCAAAGATGGCTCTCAGTCAATTCGCCTCTTCATCAGATCACACCTTTATTTTTACCCTCAAGCTGTCATTTCATTCCCTATCTACTTCTACTTTGTGTCCAAAAGCAAAACCTTCTTCAACCATTTCATATAAATACATTTTTCTTGGTAGTATTCAAAGACTTTTTGATTAAGAAATAATTATCAAAACTGCTCAAACGTCACATGTAATTAAATCAAATTACAAATAATGTTTTGAAAATGTTGCATCGTACCCTATTTTTATTGATTGTGGTGATTTATTTTGCATTGAATTGGTGACTCTTGTAAATGTTCTCAATGCTAAAGCTAAGTCATTCTTTCCTTTTGTTAACACTTATTCAGCAGTAGTCTGGTGATGTTAATGCACGCCTAAAGGTAAATTGAGGAAAGTAGAGCATATCAATGAAAGCAAAGTCTTTTTCTGCAGTGAATAGTTTGAGAAAGGTATTGTGAACTGACACCTGAAGTTGCTTCCAAAGTCCTTCCAAACACTCAGCATAATGGTGTAGGCAATAAAAAATAGTTTTAAATCATTGATTGACGAAACGTCCCCAAGGCTGATTCAAACTGACCCATGTCACATGGCAGACAATTCCTTTTTATGCCCAAAATATTTAATAAATTCTGTAAAATGTACAGCTCAAGCATAAATGTCACAGTTTGATGTGCCATAATAGATCATAGCTTTAGGCTAATACATCTGAACTCCCTTGGCATGTCAAAATGATAAGAAGAAAACTTTAAAAAAAGGTTAAGAATGAGAAAACGAATATTGAATTAAATAAACAACTCAACAACAATGCATGGTGGTTTGGGTACTAACAACCAACACTTCCAAAGTAAAAAGCAAAGGGATCTATCATGAACATTCAACTGGGATTATTTTTTAATAAATCAAGACAAAGCTGCATAAAGAGAAAAGGCTGTCTTTTGTCCCTATGAAATACTATTGAGAAATTTAATAACTTGCTTTATGATTTTTTTATTATTTACCTGGGAAAAGGGAAACTTTAGATCCTTTCTTGGAACATATTATACCCTCTATCAGTATTTAATAAAAACAAAATAGATAAAAGTGTGGATTTAGAGCAGCATCCAGTAGGTGTTTGTGGGGCTCTGAATCTATACAGGGGTTGACCTATTGCCAACAACATAAATGATGTATTTTCCAACCTTTTTTTTTGCCAATTCTGTTGTTATTGCAATAAATACTACAAAATAAAAATGAGTCCAAATTGGCCATATTCTGACTATTCACTGGGTTTTGCAATACAGAAAAAAACTGTAGAGTTTTTAAATTTAAAACAATCAAATGTCAAATCTAACCAAAAAATATTGGGCAGCAAAAGTCAGTGATGCTTTAGGATATGGTATATGATAAATGGCCTGCACTTGTATAGAGCTTTATCAAGTCCACAGACCCTGAAGCACTTTACACTACAATAAGTCATCCACCCTTTCACACACTGATAGTTGCGAGCTACAATGCAGCCCCAGCTGTCCTGGGGCAGACTCGTGCCAACGAGCCCTCTGACCACCATCCGCAGGCAAGGAGGGTGAAGTGTCTTGCCCAAGGACACAACGACAGACAGAGCGGGGGTTCGAACCGGCAACCCACCGGTTACAGAACAAACCCCTATCACCGTTGCCATCAACATTTCTTTTCTAAAATTGGTTTGGCTTGCAGCTCATTGTAAGGGAAGCAGCGCATCATAAATTCCTTGTCCTCAATTCAGCAAAGAACAAAAACCTGAGCGAGAACATGGTAACTTTCTTATGTGATGAAAGCAGGACAAGAAAAGACTCGCAAATTGAGTCTATAGCAGGACAAAGCAGACAAATTACCCTGAGTCTGTTTTGTTCAGTGGTGTGCAAGAGTTCTGAAGTTTGGTATCTACCCCCATGCTCTGCGGAAATTTAAATGTAGGTAAACATTGCACAGATGCAACCTGTTGCCATGATTCAGTAGAAACAAATGCAGATGAAAGTCTAATTTGTTAGCATTTCTAAGACTTAAAGGTGGATACTCACTTATCCGCAAAGCACTTCAATGTGGCAATAAGATGAAAGGCTCGGTGCCTTTGATTTTGCTAGTTTACTAATTAAACCTGGCAAATCAGGGACAAAATTAGTCAAGCCTGGGTAGAAGCTTTTGCTATTTAGATATGAATCTATGCCCAAGGTCAGCCAGTTTATTCCAAGCTCTTAACACTGAGCTGAACTATCATTTGTTATTTCTGCTTTGTAATGTGAGGTACTCAAGTATGGCTGTGCTACTCGCTTATTATGCCTTTGCCTACTAATGTGCAATCAGTTATGACATCCTAAGTGTCAACACCTCAATCTTCAAAAGCATGCCTAAATAAAGGATCATTACCCTGGTGATCATGTACTTATGTACCCATCCAACTGTTTTCCAACAAGTGTATAATGCGTATTGATGAGAAGCTGTACTCTGCCTTTTACAATTAGAAACTAATTTCCACCTTGGACAGTTTAATGGAGCAGTCAAGCTACTTCCTTGTAATTGTCTAGTCAGTTAGTATTATGACAGAGACAGAGAATTGGTTTAGCATGTGAATGGGTGAATACTATGGCTATGATGGCTGTCTATAGGCTGCAGAAGTTCATTTTTTACTATGTGATGAAACAGGGATGTTTAGGGTGCTAAACATAACTTGACCACAATCGCTTGTCTGCATTCAACACTTCTGTGTGTAGAATAGATGATTAAAATGAAGCAAAGAATCACGCTAAATTAGTTCAGAAGAGAAAAGTGCCACTGTTTGTTGGTAATAACACTTAAAGTTTTACTGAACCATTAAGTTGCTCCGTCATCTGTCTCTTCAGCTAGACTAGACCATTAAAGTGCAATCTAGTTAAAGCTTTAGCAATCTCATCTCATTAAGGTAGGTCTGAAGATAAATTGACCTCCCTGTATAAAAAAAGATTTCAGATTTTATTGGGTGACTCAAACCAGCTGATGTTAAAAATGTGGAACATGATTTGATTGCACTGATTTAAAACTTCCACTGCTTCTAAAATAATGCATATTAATTATAGAATTTTAACAAGGCTATCTATAATATATTTTAGTTTTTTTGTTCTGATGCATTGACTTGATCATTAATGTGTAATAAATATCCACTAAATTTATTCATAGTTCTCAGGTGATCATTGGCCACAATATTCTATCTTTTTTGCTTTTCTGCTGTTGAAATAGGAAAACAAGTGTTCTGCTCTGGTAAAGGGCATGCAGCCGGTTACTTAACAAGCATGATACTCATAGCTTACCAGCTGTAGTTTTAAAAGGGTGTTATCTGATTAAGGGTGATGCGTGGTGCTCCTTTAGTTTTCACTCCATGACTGACAGGGAGAGGGGGATGGGTGGCGTTGCCTTGCTCTGTGCTGTATACAAGAAAAAACTCCTATCACTTTATTATTTTTTAAAATATTAAAGAATCACTTATAACTGTAGGAATACTTTTAATTTTTTTGTTTTTGCTGTTTAGAAAGCAAAACTTTTTAAAAGCTTTGTGTACCTTGAAGCAGGAAAATGGCAGATACCGACTCTAGACCTGACTAGGCTATGCAAATCTATGGCTTTGGTAAAGCATGTTTGCACTTCATATAGAAAAAATATGCATGTTGTTTGTTTTATTTGATTATTACACATTTCAGTTTTTATAATGTTTTTTTAAATAATATTAGCAATAATAGCAGATGTGGTTGCAGATCCGTAATCTCTCTCTCCTCAAATTTTAAACTAGATTCTTTCAAAATTCAAATTCAAATAAAAAAAATAAAAAAATCCCCTCCTTGAACCGCCACCTTAACGTGGTGGAGGGGTTTGAGTGCTCAAATGATCCTAGAGGCTATGTTTTCTGGGGCTTAAATGCCCCTGGTAGGGTCTCCCATGGCAAACAGGCTCTAGGTGACGGGTCAGACAAAGAGCGGTTCAAGAATCATTCATGAGGACAAATATATCGAGGCACGTGACGTCGCCCGGTACGGCGGAGCCGGGGTCTCACCCTGGAGCCAGGCCTGGGGTCGGGACTCGCCGGAGAGCACCTGGTTGCCGGGTTGCTCCTCGCGGGACCCGGCCGGGCCAAGCCCGAACGAGAGACACGAAGCCATCCCCCAGTGGGCCCACCACCTGCAGGGGGAACCGTGAGGGACCGGTGCAAAGAGGATTGGGTGGCGGACGAAGGTGGAGACCTCAGCTGCCCGATCCCCGGATGCTTAGGCTGGGTCTAGGGACGTGGAATGTCACCTCGCTGGGGGGAAGAAGCCTGAGCTTGTGCAGGAGGTCGAGAGATAGTCGGGCTCACCTCCATGCACAGCGTGGGCTCTGGAACCCATCTCCTCGAGAGGGGCTGGACTCTCTTCTACTCTGGAGTGGCCCACGGGGAGAGGCGGCGGGCTGGTGTGGGTTTGCTTGTTGCCCCCCAGCTCAGCCGTCTCGTGTTGGGGTTTACCCCAGTGGATGAGAGGGTCGCATCCCTGTGCCTTCGGGTTGGGGATAGGTCTCTGACTCTCATTTCGGCCTACGGGTCGAGCGGTAGTGCGGAGTACCCGGCCTTCTTGGTGTCCCTGTCGGGGGTGCTGGATAGTACCCCTCCCGGGGACTCCATTATTCTGCTGGGGGACTTCAACGCCCACGTGGGAAGCGACAGTGACACCTGGAGAGGCGTGATCGGGAGGAATGGTCTCCCCGATCTGAATCCGAGTGGTGCTTTGTTATTGGACTTGTCACGGATTGTTCATAATGAACACCATGTTCAAACATAAGGGTGTCCATCAGTGCACTTGGCACCAGGACACCCAAGGCAGGAGGTCAATGATCGACTTTGTTGTCGTATCATCAGACCTTTCGGCCGGATGTTTTGGACACTCGGGTGAAGAGAGGGGCTGAGCTGACCACTGATCACCACCTGGTGGTGAGTTGGATCCGCTGGAGGAGGAGAAAGCCGGACAGACTTGGCAGGCCCAAGCGCATAGTGATGGTCTGCTGGGAACGTCTGGTAGAGCCCTCGGCCAGGAATGTATTCAACTCCCACCTCCGGGAGAGCTTTGACCAGATTCGGGGGGATGTTGGAGACATAGAGTCCGAGTGGACCATGTTCTCCGCATCTATTGTCGATGCTGCTGCCCGTAGCTGCGGCCGTAAGGTCTGCGGTGCCTGTCGTGGCGGCAATCCCCGAACCCGGTGGTGGACACCGGCAGTAAGGGATGCTGTCACGCTGTAGAAGGAGTCCTATCGGCTGTGGCTGGCTTTTGGGACTCCTGAGGCGGCTGATTGGTACCGTGAGGCCAAGCGTGCTGCGGCCCGGGCTGTGGCAGAGGCAAAAACTCGGGCCTGGGAGGAGTTCGGTGAGGCCATGGAGAAGGACTACCAATTGGCCTCGAAGCGATTCTGTCAAACCGTCCGCCGCCTCAGGAGGGGGAAGCATTGCTTCGCCAACACTGTTTACAGTGGGGGTGGGGAGCTGCTGACCTCGACTGGGGACATTATCGGGTGGTGGAAGGAATACTTCGATGATCTCAATCCTGGTGTCACACATTCCCTGGTGGAAGCAGAGGCTGGGGACTCAGGGTTAGACTGTTTCATCACCCAGGCTGAAGTCACCGAGGTAGTTAATAAACTCCACGGTGGCAGGGCTTCGGGGCTGGACGAGATCCGCCCTGAGTACCTCAAATCTCTGGATGTTGTGGGCCTGTTATGGTTGACACGCCTCTTCAGCATTGCGTGGCGGTCGGGGACAGTGCCTCTGGACTGGGGTGGTGGTCCCCCTTCATAAGAATGGTGACCGGAGGGTGTGTTCCAACTACAGGGGGATCACACACCTCAGCCTCCCTGGTAAGGCCTATGCCAGGGTATTGGAGAGGAGAGTCCGGCCGATAGTCGAACCTCGGCTTCAGGAGGAACAGTGTGGTTTTCATCCCGGCCGTGGAACACTGGACCAGCTCTATACCCTCTACAGGGTACTCGAGGGTTCATGGGAGTTTGCCCAACTGGTCCACATGTGTTTTGTGGACCTGGTGAAGGCATTCGGGGGCCCTTTATTAGGGGCCATCCGGCCCCTTTATGAGCGGAGCAGGAGTTTGGTCCGCATTGCTGGCACTAAGTCGGACCTGTTCCTGGTGCATGTTGGACTCCGGCAGGGCTGCCCTTTGTCACCAGTCCTGTTCATAACTTTTGTG
Organism: Crenichthys baileyi; assembly: GCA_036173005.1. NCBI lineage: Eukaryota > Metazoa > Chordata > Actinopteri > Cyprinodontiformes > Goodeidae > Crenichthys > Crenichthys baileyi. The sequence goes on along the minus strand of JAHHUM010001868.1, from coordinate 43,624 downwards.
GACAGGATTTCTAGATGCAGCCAAGGGCCGGAGGGGGTCTGGTTTGGGGACCAATTCAATTCAATTCAGTTTATTTATATAGCGCCAAATCACAACACATGTCGTCTCAAGGCACTTCACAAAAGTCAGGTACTTGCATTATAATTAATCCGAATCATTGAACAGTGCAGTCAGATTCTGTTATTTATTCAAATTGGATAAAAATTTTGTCTATCTAAGGAAACCCAGCAGATTGCATCCAGTCAGTGACTTGCAGCATTCACTTCTCCCGGATGAGCATGTAGAGACAGTGGACAGTCACTGGCGTTGACTTTGCAGCAATCCCTCATACTGAGCATGCATGTAGCGACAGTGGAGAGGAAAAACTCCCTTTTAACAGGAAGAAACCTCCAGCAGAACCAGGCTCAGTGTGAGCGACCATCTGCCACGACCGACTGGGGGTTAGAGAGAACAGAGCAGAGACACAAAGAGAACAAAGAAGCACTGATCCAGGAGTACTTTCTATGGA